>WEDG01005121.1:0-113833 GCA_017591395.1 Schistocephalus solidus
TTACGGTGTAGCCTGCTCTGGACATTCGAGTTTATCCGGGGCCATGATTCCACCCTGAGATCGGAGGATTTCTTCGACTTTGCCTGCACAACTCATCTGCCTGGTCATCCTTACAAGGTTAATAGCGAACGCGCGATTGAACCTCAGAAAGTTTTCTTTCAGCCAACGAGTGGTTCGACCTTGGAACTTGTTACCAAGTGAGATGGTTACCTCTGAAAGCATTATTGATTTTAAAAGAAGGCTTGATTGCATTGTATTTGACAAAAGACGACTGATTTCTTAAAACCAGCCTTTTAAAATCTTTCGGGCTCTACTTTTCTTCCACAATGTTTCAGCTTGTAGCTGTGAAAAACGCATTTGAAGTATGTTATGCTTTTGACTCAAACATTTTTAAAAATGTACAACATTTTATATTGACTGTACACATGCAATGATAACCTAACATTAATAGGATCATCAAGGGCAATGCCTGTAACCCTTCAAAAAATAAACATATATATATATATTCATGAAGAAGATTTAGATCGTGTGTCACTCGTTCCTTCGGAATGAAGGACGTGGATTCTGGGGCAGCCCGTATTACAATATTTCGTTTACGATTTATGGGCGAGGTACCTAACTTGCCCGCCCATGCTAGGTTGGAGTTCATAGAGGTGGCGTTACTCGTGGATGCTGGCACGGTGTAAATTTCCCCTTTCTTCAGGACAGCACTACCATGTTCATGAAGAAGATTAAGATCGTGTGTAACTCGTTCCTTCGAAATGCAGGACGTGGATTCTGTGATCCCCCTTTTTACGATATTTCGTTTACGATTTATGGATGAGGTCCTAATTTGCCCGCCCTCACTAGGGTGGGAGTTTACAGAGGTGGCGTTACTCGTGGATGCTGGCACTTCAACACGAGAGGAATTTTTGTCCGATGCTGGGATTCTGGGACTAATATTTTTGGATGATATATTACCTGTGTCTTCTGAAACTCGTTTCTGTATTTTCTTGGATCCCTGCTGGTTGCCCTCTTTCCTTACTGGATGCTGTTTAACAGCTACATCGAGCTCCGTTGACGTAGCGTCATCTTCCTTGTGGGATGTGATGGCTACGGAAGCCATGCCTGCGTATGTGCATTTGTCTCCATCGGGTTCCATCGTTAGGGACTGCTTCTTTTCAGGCAAATTGTGAGGAAGTTTCTTTAACTTCTCTATCTCCATCTTCAGCCCCTGCATATCCTTTTCAATCTCCGAAATTTTTTGAAGAAGTTTAAAGCATGTCGCACACGCTTCGTCCTCGTAATTGACATCCAAAAAACTTACTAAACTCTTGGCCCGTTGGGCGGGAGGTGATTTTAAGGAAGCATGTCCGGAAATGAGGCCATTCGTATTATGATTTATGTCTATTCCATCATTAAAAATTAGGTCAGAGAGTTTGTCGTGCGCCGATATCTCAGTGGTTTCACCGTCGTTCCCCGCACGCTGGTGCCCCGTTCCGATTCTCGGCAGTGCCACATATTCTGCACGATTTCCGAAGGTTATATTTTTGACTTCCATGATAGATCGCAAAAATGATAAAGGGTGTTAAAAATATGGAACGAAGGTTTTAGCGGAAGCAACTTTATGAATAAAATATCGAAAGGACTTAGCCCTCTGTTGACTGGAAGATCTCGTGGAGTTGCTGGCGAATTAGCTGATGCATTGACGTTAGTGGAAATACGACCAGACTTATGAATATTAGTTTGAGAAATTGATGATAAGAAAGACCAATTTCTTCGCTCCATTGGTGTAAGATCTCGACAAAGGAAACATTTTGTCCTTTCCAAATAGCGAGAAGTACGACCTCGTTGAGCAAAGATTGAGTCCACCTCAACTGTTGAAAACAATTTAACTAGTATAGGAGGATTCGTGTTACGCGAAGAGAGGCGTTTTGCTTCCACTATTTTGTAGTTGAAACCACCCGAGTACAAAAAGTCCATAGCAACGTCAACTTGGCGGCTGTGTATGGGAGCATTTTTTGGAGAAAATTGTGATTACGTTTCTGTCTGTCAAAAGCCTCGCTGGCGACCAAGTGAGCAAGCGAATCAAGACGCCTGCAATCCTGAGAGGGAACATCAGATATGTTACCATCGAACAGGTTGCCGAGTATAGACAAAATGGATCCAAACTTCATCATGAAGTCGTTGCAGTTCTGTAAAGCGGACAGATCTAGCTGATTAGCTTTAACAATGGGTTGTACATTTGAGTCAATGTTGAAAATCCTAGATGTATTCAAGCATCGTTTTGGTCCCGAGGCATGTAGTTTCCGACGAATTGAGATTGTTGGTTTCATCTTTCGTAGAAAATATGAGTAGGATCTACGCAGGATACGCAGGATAAAATAAATTTATGAAATTTCAACCTAAATTCTATGTAAGCGCTTTATAATTCTACGTTTTCTACGAGGATTTATAGGGATAGCAAGTTGTAGTTGTCTACAGACTAGACATTCTAAACTTTATCAACAATTTAGCCAATAGAGATAGCAGGAAACAAATAAATCAGTTAAAAGTTGAGAACGAGAAATGAGGCTATGTCAGGTGAATAAAACGACACTGTATAGTTCAAACTATTGTTAAATACAAAGACCACAGGTAATTGTATACGATTAAGGGCTAGAACTGCAAATCTTTTATCTACAATTAAGCCAATAACGACAGTATAAACGAAAAAATACGTTCAAAATTTTAGATTTCACTTAGCTTTCGAAAATTGACCTGCGCGCCTTGACCTTGGCCTCCTTGAACAGCTATAGAAGAGGTAGGCACAGATAGTGGATGGTTTTAAGAATTAATCGTATCAGGATAGTTTGAAAAATCTTGACTTATTTCCCGTGTCTTACTGGCACTTAAGGTCTAGACTTCTTTGGACACTTCAAAATATGCATAACCATAGTTTCTTGCTTAGCCCGGAGGATTTCTTTGGGTTTGCCTACAGAACGCACCAGCACGTTCATCCGTACAAATTCGGCCGCCAAAGTGATCACAGAAAGTTTGCTTTCAACCAATTAGTCGTTCGACCATGGAATTCGCTATCAAGCAAGATGGTGTAACTGACATTATTTTTGCTTGAAGTATAAGGATTCAGGGCATAATATTTGAAAAAAATCATCATTCACAACAAGAATACTTACATCCAGACTTACAACGCCTTCCTCTGTCTACTCTTTTTCCACTTGTTTTGCCTAGAGCTGCAAAGACTTCTTTGAAATTGCTATTTATGCGGACTTGAACATCGACCATAAGTTACTTTATTGAGGGAATCAGGATTACACCCTTGAGCTCCTTATTCACATTAAAAATGACAAAAGAATAAATGTTTACAGCAATAAGTCTACCAAATAAAAACTTTAGGTCATCGATATGTGTGGGCCAGGCATAAGCTGCCATCAGATGGCCGAAAAAACTAGAAGCCATTCAAAGCTGCTTTACTAGATCCTTATCCAAATGTGATGGCATTCAAGGCTCATAAATGGAACTATACAATAGATATGGTCTTCAGCCCATCTGGATCAGAAGACTCAAAAATGGTCTCACTTTTCTATTCAAAATCACACATGACCAATATACTCTCAGAATGAATATACTAACAAATCAAAACGGCCCCCGAGACACTACAAATTATGAAAATATTATAAAAACTCCTAAATTTAAAAATGCCCAACGATCAAACTTCTATTCCATAAGATACGCGAAAATATGGAATGCCCTGTCAAATTCTATTAGAAATAGTCGAACCATACTAGAATTTAAAATAAAAATCAAACAATATCTGTTAGATAATAACATACATCGATTTTTGAATTAGATTGGACATTTTTAAACTCAGTTCTTTAACATAGAATTCGGGCCGAAAGGGCTCTGCTAACGCCAACTTCGGGAATCACGCGTTTTACGACGCGGCGGTTACTATCGGCGATAGCTACTTCAATTCTGAGTCCTCTTTATGAGCTGCAGTATCTGCACCTTGAAGTCAAGCTGCAAATACAATCGTACTTCGCGTGCGCTTCCAATGACGGCGTCCTTTTCTGGAAAGGTATGCTTTGCTTCAGTCATCCTCCCTCTCAATAAAAAGCGTTAATTGGCTCTGTCTATAATCCCCCGTGTTATTCTGGCAATGAAAGCGAGCTTGGTGAACTATTTGAAAAAGTTACAGACTCTCAATTTGATGTCAAATAATTGTAGGCGATTTCAATCTGCCAGACATTGACTGGCAGGCAAATTCCTCTCCGCCTAAACATCAGAAATTGGTCGATACTTTTACTTTTTCAAACATGTCCCAACTGGTCAGATCAGTTACTAGAAATGACAACATTTTAGATTTAATTTTTACAAATGATGTCCACCCTCTCTTTATGAAGTTTCATCATGATCTTTTCACAAGTGATCATGCAATACTTCACTGTTGTTTTCCACTCCCCCTTCTTACGAAGCCTGAGGTTAAATGCAATAACCTCGATTTTGCTAACACAAACCATGAAATGATAAATAATTTCGTAAGCACTCTAGATTGGCATAGCATATTCTCAATCAACGATCCAAACTTTTTCCGTGAGCTATTGCAGAGCCTCATAGAAAAAATCCAGGCCTTTATCCCGTTTAAGTTTTTTAATTCAAATACAGCTTCTTCTACTGTTCCGCATTTTCTCCAAAACAGACTCAAAAATTACGAAAGCAACTTAAAGATTCATCTAAAAGCTCTTTGTCAGTTCATTTAAGAATTGCACAAATATTTGAATTAGCATCGAAAATTAGGCTCGCGAGATATAAGCGTAGGGAGTCTCGGGCACTAATTGATGGCAATCCATCCAAATCTGTTGCTCATATCTTCCATGTTCGGTCATCGGTTAAGCGTCTGAATGTAACTCCGCCCTAACTCAACTGTAACAATAAATTTGTAAGAGACGATTTGGGCAAAGCAGAGTTGTTAAATTCGTTTTTTGCCAACCACTTTACCACTGAAACTAGCCCCACTCCCACAATTCCGCTGCTTTCAAATTTACTTCTAACAACCATTAATTTCTCGCCTTCATGTATTCAAAAGGAAATAGCTCACCTAAAAATTCACATTCGTTTGGAACTGATAACATTCCAAACTCACTTATTAAACAGTTAAGGGATTTTCCACCTTTACTAAGCAAGTTATTCTCAGTATTTCTCGAAAATCGTTACTTCCCCGATTACTGGAAAACTTCTATTATAATACCAGTTTTTAAATCTGGTTCCCGCGCGGACATTCATAACTATCACGGTGTTCATAAAACGCCCTCTCTTGCTAAACCTTTCGAAAAACTAATTGCAAAACAAATCACGGATTTTTGCATAAGCAATCAAATTATCAACTTTCCCAACACAGCTTCTTACCGGACCGCTCTTGTGAAACCTGCTACATGTTTTTTCTAAATCTACTAACCTCTCTTCTTAATGATCATCTATCTGTGGTAGTTATCTATTTTGATCTTAGTAAGGCATTCGATAAAGTGCCTCATAAACGACTTCTAGCTTAACTAGAAGCTATAGGATTTCGTAGTCCCCTTACTGACTTTATTAGATCATACCGAAATGATCGAAAGCAAAAATATTTAGTGGGGTCCTCATACTCAAGTGCTACCACGATTGTTAGTGGTGACCTTCAAGGTACCGTATTAGGTCCTTTGTTGTTCTTACTGTATATAAATGATATTTCATCGATAGTTAAACATTCTCAATCTTTTATTTATGCTGATGACCTCAAATGCGTGTATTCCTTCTCTAACTCTACGACCGAACGGTGCCTAGAACAAATTCATTCGGACTTAGACGCTCTTTCAGCCTGGAGCTCCAAATAGCTAATGGAGTTCTTACGTACTAAGTGTCGCTACATGAGTTTTGGGCCTGTAAGGCTGCCGCAACCTCTTATCTTTGAAGGTTATCTTATGATTGAATGTTCCTCCATCAAGTACTTGGGCTTAAGCTTCACCAATAAATTAGATCTTTCGACTCATACCAATAGAATTACGGCCAAAGCTGCTCAGATTTGCGGCTTTATTTCTTATAATTTCTACCTTCCTGAAATTAAATTAAGACTTAATCGTATGTTTGTACTTCCCATTTTTGAATTTTGCTGTCCTTTTTTTCGGTTAAATGAATGAATCTAGCCGTTCAAAAATTAAAAATGTCCAAAGAAATTTCACCAAAAAACCCTATTTCCGACTATTTCAACAACTTCCTACTCAACAAGATGCCAGCTAATGAAGCTAAAATTTCTTTAGGCCAGGAGACTTGAAGCTGGCTTTTGTCTCCTTTTCCGACATAATAATAGTTCAACTCTCCCCAAGCTTTCTGTCATTACCCCCGTTAGTCTTACTTATAACCTAAGAAATTCTGCACTAATTTTACCTCCCCCTGCATCCTCCACGTGTAAAAGCTCTCTCTGCTTTGCTTCTAGGTATAGTTTTCTTTGGAATAACTTGCCAATTAAAATTAGGTCGTTAACTAGTCTATCTGCGTTCAAGCGAAGACAGCACATTTGTCTTAACACTGATTCTATTAACCATTTATTTTCCTCATCTTTTAACAGTAGCTTTCCCCAGTCATTTCAGGCCAGAAGCTCCCACGAGTAGTTATTTGACGTCCTTTTATGAATCTCCTACGACGATCTGCAATGCACACATAGATGAAGAATTTAGTCATCTGGTTATGAAGTACACCTGGGCAAGCTATAGCTGGGGGTTAGTGACCTACAAGACTCATAACCACCTATCCTCTGGCTATGCGCAAGGGCTCTCAATTTAATGATTTATATACCCATTATCTAAAAACAGCTTTTTTTCTATTGTTAAAACTAATTTTTAAAAATTATAAAAATTTTACATTTTCAAATGTTTTTGGATAGCGTCTTTATTTTTATACATAATTTTATGATTGATACACAATTTGCTTTAAAACTAGCATGCAAAACTTATTATTTTTTATCTTAGTCTGTTAGTAGTATATTTCTTCCGTTTTTAACATAATTTATGCTCTACGTAATTCGAATGCGCAACGAGCCGCACGCCTATGTTTTGATATAGCTTTATGAAACGAATGGTACTAGTTGTTTCATACAGCTAGATTGAACATAATCAACACTATGTTTTATAATACAAATATGAAGACTGTAGGACTGCATTGAAAGTTTCCTCCCGTGAACTCTTCCTGCTCCTATCCTATTTTCACCTTTTTTAGCAATCAGTCAACTAAGTCTAATTAATCGGCAGATCCCACACTGGAATCGATTGCGCTCACATCTCGTTGGAAGTACCTTTCCATTCGAATCGACTGCAAACGTTTCTACCACTGTCGAATGAATAATCTCGAACGTCAATAACAGAGTAGTTTTGGCTTTAAACATTCTTACCCTGATACATTCATCCCCATTCTGTATAGCTGTTTTGACTTCGAATTTAGCTATTTTTAAACATTGGAAAACAGGTTTTTTTACTTAAAACTTAATTTTCATTTAGAACACTGCTTTTTAAGCAAACAAACAAACTAAAGCTAAATTGGTTAAGGAAAAGAGGAGTTCGCTTTATATTTTTTTATCCTGTGTTCTAAGGGGTTAACGGCGCCCAAGCAGTGCCAAATCAATAAACCTATTTATTTATTTATTTAATGACACAAGCTTCATTATATTTACAATAGTTTCTCAGCAAATGAGTACCCGAATTGCATTTTATTGTGTCAACAGTTTCTGAAAAGACCTCCTCATCAGGGATTCCGTTCAATGCACCAACGACCCTCTGCGAAAAGGCATTCCAATGAACGTCCTTGTGGACCAATTTCCTCTGTAGTGTAAAGGGATAACCCCACAGGTGTTCCGTCTCAGCCAATGCGAAGAAGTCAGCAAATTCTAGGGCACAATTGTGGCCTCTGATAAGCCGGTCACCGCGTAGTTGCCTGTAATTTAGAGGACACAAATCAAATTCAACTAATCTGGTTTCGTAAGGCAGATGACTAAGATTCTTGACCATCTTTGTAGCCCTTGCCTGTACTCGTTCAAGCTGTAAATAATCCTTCTTAAACCACGGATGCCAGGTCTGGATGGCATATTCCAAGTGAGATCGAACAAATGCTCCGTAGGTTCTTCGGAATAGTTCTTTATTAATCTGCACAAATCCCCGTCTGAGTAAAAATAAAACTGTTGTTGCGCATTTAATTGCCTTTACACACGTTAAAGATGGGTTGAGTGAGGAGTTTATTTGAACACCGAGAGCCTTCTGTTCCTAAACAATCGAAAGGGGCTGCCCATTGAGAAGGTTTTGGTAAGAATCATCCTCCTAACTAGTCTTTCCGGCACGAAGTCTTAGGACCACACCCTTCTCAACGTTAAAATTAAAGAGCCAATGAGCATACCAGATGCTTAGATGTTTGAGACTTCCTTGAAGTGCGTGCCTATTGGCATCAGATCAAATGACCCTCCACAATTTAACATCGTCTGCAAACATGATGGCGCTGCTACTCAGTTCTTCAACACAGTCGTTGATAAAGACTAAGAAGAGTAATTATCCTAAGACTGAGCCTTGTGTGACACCACTTAGAACCGGAGTAGGTGTAAATTCTAGGTATCGATGCACACAGTTTGAAATCTTGCTGTAAGAAAATCTGCAATCCATGTCAGCAGCAATCCTCTTATGGCAATTTCAGATAATTTTATAGATAAGACGTTTGTGCGGGACACTTTCAAACGACTTCGTGAAATCAATGTAGATGACGTCAACCCTACCAACTTCATCAAATGCGCGAGTCTACTGCTCTGTCGAGAGCAATAAACTGGAAAAGACAAGTGCGATTCTGTCTGAAGCTATGCTGGAGCTCTGAGAGCAATCGGTTTTCCTCAAGTAAATTTATTGTCGCCTTCTTAATTTTCGATTCCATTATTTTACAGCAAATGGAGGTAAGGCTGACAGGCATATAATTGCTGACAGGCATATAATTGTTGACATTAGATCGAGTCCCACTCTTGTGTATGGGGTATATATCTGCTGCCTTCCATTCGGATGGCAGTTTCCCAGATTCAAAGGACGAATTGAATAAATGCGTTAGTAGTTTGGAGAGTTTGTCGGCCAGTTCTTTCAAGAAATTTGCCGGTGAATCATCCAAACCAGATGACTTGACTTCTTTGAGATTTTGCAGTTCTCGTTCCACGAGAGGCTCCGGGAACAGGCGTCTATATAACCACTGTTGTCGTGGTCAAGCTGAAGTTCCGGTTCTGTAGTGAATACCGAGGCAAAGAACAGACTCAAGTGCTCGGCTTTCTCGCAACTTTCAACGATTTCAATACCACTGCCAGCCATAATTACCGCGACTGGGTCCTTCTTTTTTAATCGACTATTGATATAATTGAAAAAATTCAAAGTTTATTTTCAGCCTGTTAAATAATTCTTGATTCATAGCTCTTCCTTGCCTGACGAATAATTTTTCGGCAGCATTTTTGCGATGTAGAAATTCCTTGCGATGCTCTGCTGACCTTGTTTCTCTGAATACCTTCCATATTTTATTCTTCTTCTTTAACTGCCTGTTAAGTTCTCGTATTAACCAGGCAGGGCGACTTGTCTTTTTTCGCACCTTCACTGGACGAAAGCGTTCAATCAGATCGAATGAAACCTTACTAAACGATTGCCAGTCATCCTCTGGTTTCCTTTTGAGCAAACGGTCCCATTGCACGGACATCAGTTCGTTCTTCATCGCGTTAAAATCGGGCTTCGATATATTTCGCTTCCCTTGCGTTCTCTCTTGGCGCTGAGAATAAAGATAGTTATCCCACATTAGCGTTCTATGGTCACTCTTATCGAGGGGTACCATAGAACACACTTCATCAATGTTAGAGAAGTCCTTCGTAAATACTATGTCACAGCAATTTGCTCTCTGGTTCTCTCTAAATCTCGTTGGTATGTTAACCTTCTAATCAAGAGGTTTCTCAAGAGTGAGATCCATTAACTTGTGGCTGAAGGAAGTTGGCACACCATCAACAGTCAGATTTACCCAGATTTACCCAGATAAGTATGCAAACTTTGCTGTGAAAGAGTCACCAATGACACTGTCGGCAACCCTTAAAATATACACACATATCCGTTGTATGTATCCACCTGTTTCGCCACAGTGCACTTTTACTCTTTTGAAGAGCATTCGAATTCATCTGGGTTTTTGAACATTGGATGGTTGCGATTTCAGCTGTGAGTGAAGGTTGTGTTTGTTATTGCATGTGTACAGTCAATATAAAATGGTGTACATTTAAAAATGTTTGAGTGAAAGCATTACATAAATTCAAATGCGTTTCCCAGCCATAGGCGAAACATTGTGGTAGAAAAGTAGAGCCCGAAAGATTTTAAAAGACTGGTTTTAAGTTAGCATGTTGTGACAGTCGTCTTTTGTGAAATATAATGCCATCAAGCCTTCTTTTAAAATCAGTAATGCTGTCAGAGGTAACCGTCTCGCTTGGTAACGAGTTCCAAGGTCGTACCACACGTTGGCTGAAACAAAACTTTCTGAGGTTCAATCGCATGCGTTCGCTATTAACCTTGTAAGGATGACCAGGCAGATGAGTTGTGCAGGCAAAGTCGAAGAAATCCTCCGATCTCAGGGAGGAAACATGGCCCCGGATAATCCGGAATGTCCAGAGCAGGCTACACCGTAAGTGCCTGTAGGAAAGAGGAAATAAGTCAAGCTTTTTAAATCTGTCTTGGTACGGTAAAGTCTTAAGACCGTCAACCATCTTCGTTGCTCTCCGTTGCACCTGTTCGAGGAGGTCAACATCTTTCTTCATCCACGGTATCCAGGGTGGTATTCCGTAATCTAAATGCGGTCTCACAAAGACGCCATAGACTTTTCGGAAGAGATTAGGGGGAATATTTTAAACGCACGTCTGATCCAATGTAGTGTACATGTTGCCTTCTGGACTGCTTTCTTACAGTGTTCTGAGATCATCAAATTCGCAGTTGTCCAGATACCCAGATCTTTGTATGTTTCTACCTCTTTTAATTCAGTGCCATTAATAAAAGTACTGGTGTCTCAGAGATACTTTTTCGACCGGCGCTTATGTGTAGGATCACGCACTTAAATACATCAAACTTAAGAAGCCACCTAGCCGACCAGGCACTTAGTTTGTCAATATACGATTGTAACCCTTTTGCGTCATCAGCGTAGCTGACTTCAGTCCATATTTTAATGTCATCTGCAAACATGACAGCTTCACAATCTAGGTCATTGAGACAGTCGTTCACGTAGATAAGAAGAGTTGGGGGCCTAAAACAGAACCCTGTGGAACACCACTTTCTACTTTTACCCATTCTGAGCTAGAGTTTCCAACAAAAACTCTCTGCACTCTGAAAGACAAGAAACTCTTGATCCAATTGAAAAGTTTTCCTTGAATTCCTACGTTCCAAATCATCTGTAAAAGAAGCCCGTGTGGTACACTATCAAAGGCCTTTTTGAAGTCAAAGTATACACCATCTACTGCATGACCCTTATCTGTGGCCTTTGTCAATTTCTCGTGCGACTGAAGGGCATTCGTGAGACAGGAACGCCCTGGACGGAAGCAGTTTTTGGGCATCGCATAGGATTTGGTTGTTTTCCAGATAGCGCATTAAATGCCTCTTGATAATACGCTCCATTATTTTACACGCTATGCAAGTTAAACTGACAGGGCGGTAATTTTCACAGTCGAGTCGTGAACCTCCTTTATAGATCGGGGTGATGAATGTGCACTTCCATTCTTCCGGGAGTTTGCTTTCTTCAAAGGACTTTTAGAATATGATGGATAGTGGTACACCCAGTTCGTTAGCAAGTTCTCTAAGTGCTAATGCAGGAATTCTATCCGGCCCAGGCGACTTGGCTGGTTTTATACGGAGTAATTCGGTTTTAACTACGGTCGGTGAAAAGTCTAGGTCTAGGTCCTCTGTTGTGGATGAGGAGGAGATGGAGGAGTAAGGGAAAGGGGGGGGGGTACACATTGGTTTACAAACTGATTGAATAGCAGCAAAATTATTAGGCTCTCTGGTGAAGACGGTCTGGAAGAATTTGGAAAGAAGGAATGCTTTAACCTGGTCATCGGTCTCCAGTTTTCCGTCTGCAGACCTAAGGGCAGGATTCATTTCCTGAATTCTCTTTGTACTCCGTTTGTAGCCATATAGCATTTTGGGGTGTTCCAACGATTTTCGCAGTATGTTTAGTTCAAACTTCCTCCGCAGCTTAGTAGCCTCACATTTACAAACGTTGCGTTGCTGCTTAAATTCCCGTAAGTGAGCATCGGAGCCGGTTTGTCTGTGTTTGCCATGTTTGTCGCCTTACTTTACAGTATAAGGTTAATTTCACCATCGGACCTATGTTCAATGAAAACGTCGAAAAATGGTACCTGCTTGGGTTTATATTCCTCCCCTGCAAATTTATTGTCAAGGAAGACGCTGCTCAACAACTCTTTAAACCAGGTTCATCACACCCTAGTAATCCATGGCGATAACTCTTAGAGATTTGAAAAAAGGTCTCTATAGAACGCGCGGTCTGCCACCGATCAGTACCACGTTGTTCGGCACTTCCGTTAACAGCACATAACCGTTGTGGAAGACGTCAGGTGAGCTGTGGGGTAGCTGTAAATATCGTGGTACACCCTCATCGTCGTCCAACAACATGGGGCATAATGGCATTTCAGGCATAGGTCTTTCTGAAAATCGCCTGTAAATCTGTGCGGCTACGTTTGTTGTGCCCTTTATCGAATTACGAATGATTTGAAAAAAAGACTCAAAGGAAAGGCAGAAAAATTATCCAGCACTCCAAACCGAATCACATCTTCATGAAGGTGAACTAAACAATGAATATTATATACAATCTCCGCATGACTGTACAATATGGCAAAATCGGAAACAAAGTTATTTAACAAAAGGCGGGCAAAATCAAACCAGGTTTTATGTAAAATAGGATGACAAAAAATATACACTGCAACAGAAAACTGCAAAAAATGCATATAACGGTCATTGTCAAGATATGGTTTCAAAACAACAGGGCCCATGCACAGCAAAAATTGATGAAATTCAGCAGCCTTCCAATTCTCCAGAAAATCTAAAGTTCTACACTTGCGGGAAAACTCCATCGGCAAGCACTGGCTGCATTTTTTGATGAGGTCATCAAGTTCTGGAGAAAACCACTTCACACACAATCTCCAATGATGAAGAAACTTCCGCATTACACCCAAGCACACCAGGTACATGAAGTCCATTGGGAAGCTACTAACCATGTCGATAGGTAACTCCTCGAAAGGCGATATGCCTCTGTGGTGGAGTCCCTGCTTTCCTGATCTGAAAATAACGGTCGTCGTGAAGACGCCCGCTATATACGGGGAACTACGTGCGGTTAGCAATATAAATTCCAACATGACAGCACCTAGAGTGTTTTCCATTACCTTCACCAAACGAATTACCTGTCGCATCCATAGTGTCCATTGTGGGCTTTCACCTGCCAGACATATGAGCGAGCCGGTGAGTCGCATATGACATTGGATAATTTAACTTTCACTATTTCCCCAGTGTATGGAACCGGTTGGCCAAATCCCAAAATATCTTTCAATTCATCAATACAATCCATCAAAAACTCATCCAGTGGCTCCGGCTTGCCAAATCCAGAGAACACACCGACTACAAACGGCCGTCCAACTACCGGGTAGTTTACCCTAAGCAAGAATAGGCCAAAGGCATTGTCCTGATCCTTTAAACAACTTCATTCCATTGATGTGCAACTGGATGCCCATTTCAGGAATTTTAGTTTCTCGCCGGTGGTTTAACTCATCCAGTAAACCACGCCCAAGGCCCATATGGACATAGCTCCCGTTCTTCAGGACCTTGTTAATGCAAGAACATGGAGTAAGCAATAACGTTCTTGGGTCCTTCGGAACCTCGAGGGTGGTAAGGACGTAGCATCTCCAGCAAAGCTTTCACGGTTGATAGCGGCATGTTCGTCTTCTGCTAGACTTCCTGCAAATCAGCAACAAAACATCTGTCATGTAATTCATTTGATTGTTCCGTGATCCGTATTGTTTCTGGATTCCAACTCAGAATAACATTATCTGAAAACCTAACATTTGAGACCTCGGGAAAGTGTTCGGGCATTTGAGGCTCCGGTGATGGGTATGACGCCAACGACGAGGATGGCGATGGATCATGTGCAAGTTCGGTAGCAGCATAATATGCCTGCATAGCACGCAATACCCGCTCATACACGGTGCACCTCTTTATTCCGTAATATGAACGTTTCATGGTTACTTTTTATTTTATTTTATTTTATTTATTTATTGCCAGTTTACAGGCAAGGTCAAAAAAATATATACAGTAGAGGGTCAAGCTGACAGTGAAAAAAACTCCTGATCGTTGTTTAAGGTGTTTTCATGAGAAAAAACTGCAGCTTAATGAGTAATTAAAGTTCTGGACAGGGACGCGTTAACACAGGTGCCCGGTGAAGAGCTTCTCCATTCAGTGTTACGGATCCGGTATTCTGCACCAGCAGGTATGTCGGCGAGCGGCTGTTCGCTGTCGACTGAGAAAAAAACCGATTGAGGTCTGCAGAGCCAGCAATATTGCCCTCAGCATGAAGTCCGGCACAGGATTCAGAGTCCGTGAAAGCCATCAGATCCGAAGAGAGCTTCCACAGAGTCAGCACACAAAAGTTTTGGAAGGTGTCCTTAATGTAGAAAACTAGTGACAGTTCGCGTAAACAAGGGATAACTTTGCTGAATTTTGATACTTCTAGGTAGCTTATTCCAGATTGCTATAGCGTTTACCGAAAAACACTGCCGGTATCTAACTGTGCGTGCCAAAAGAAGAAATAAAATTACATCTCGATAACTGGTGCGCCGAGAGTGGTCGAGGTGCCTCAGAGATGTAAGGGGGTTAAATGTACGACTGTTTAGAAGTTTAAGACAGTAAAAATAGTCCCTACTGTAATCTGCGAAGCCACAGCGGGTCAAGACTTGTAAGCTCACAGCGTTGTTGGTAGGATAGATTTCGGTGTTCTGAATAGAAAACTCTTTTTGTAAAGAAGTGCTGGACAGAACAGAAAACTGGACAACTGGACAACTGCTGGACAACAGAACACAATATATAAATGACAATAGGGCATTATTAAATTCAGTAAGCTACCAAATTAACCGTTAATAATTTACATTTAACAAGAGTATACGTAACTAAACAGGAAATTTAAAGAGTAAAGGTGGCAAATTATCTTATAAAACATCGCCAGGCCTCTGGATTACACACATAAGTGTCAGCAGCTTTGAGAACTATAGGTTAGTCGTACAGGTAACACGGCAGGCCAGCACGCGCTTAGTAGACAAATGGCGTCTAAATGTGTGACTTAAACAATCCATCCAAAATCACTTAATCACAGTACCAAATAAAAAGGCTTAAACAGTATTTTATCTTATAAATATGACCTATTTGATTTTAAAATAAAACACTAACACCCTATTTAGTCTTTACAAGAAGCCTGACGATGTGTTAAATATGGCCTGAAAGTCGATGCGGATTGGCCCCGTCTGGCCCCCTCTCAGCCCCCTCCCAGCCCCCTCTACTGGCGGGGCCATGTGCTGGTAGGGTACTGATTTATTATTGAGAGGAGCAATCCATCCATTTTGGCTACGGTAGATGAGCACGCGTGTTGATATGCAATTCCCGAACAAATGGAGACCAACTTAATCAGTAAACACCACAGGCGCCCGAATTGCATGTACATTTGTCAATGGTTCTGCGTCGTAAACTCGGATTCTTAGATCAATCGTTTAACTGGTCGAAAAACATTGACCGAACAGTCAAGTGTTTGCATAATGTACAAGATGGTTTAACCAATTGCGTTTCTCCGTCTTCCGCATGATAATTATCAAGGATGGCTCAAGATCTATTAGAGTTTCCTCAGCCACGCTCCTGAGCAACAAGCCAGTCATGGCAGTTAAAATAGAAAATTCGGAGAAAACATTTCCAACTATTGCAGGTTTGGAATAAGAGAAAAACATAGTAGAAAACCGGGGGATAATAACCTTACGTACTGACCTTTTTTGGACTTCGCGGCCGCCTCGCTCCCTTGCAAAAATCAGGCTAGTTACTACCCTTTCAAACAACGGAACCCACATATTTAAACAGACACAAAACGGGACGCTCTACGGTTTAGGTGCTGTAAAGTCTTTGAAGATTTGATGTCTTCTTAGTGTAGTATTAACTATTGACATAGTAGATAAGCTTGCACATACCGAATTGACTTACACCCGCTATTCTCGCTCTTCGGCATTCCGTCAGAATCCTTAAGGATTGGTAATTACCAATTGCAGTTTAAACTGCACCTGTGAATGCATAGGTTAGGATCCTGGACTTCACTTAGCGCGAAATTTGCGAACGAGTTTTACTAGTAGGTCAATACTGGCTCCCATGGGTTAGGTATCCGAAGTTTCTTCCGATATTGGAAGAGCCTTACACATATGTAAGGCTCTTCAACCGTAAACATGTTTAGCTTCTCTCCTAGGTTTTTTTACCCCGAGACGTGAACGCACACGTGTCCCTAACTCGCTCTGGCCGCGCACGCGTGTCAAGGGCCTTAATTTTGCACGCACCTGCGTGCGCTCATACAGTGGTCTGTCTCACGTCTGTTTGTTAAGCCTTTTGGGCCCCACCTAGGTGTATGGACACCGCTAAATTACACTGGTGTAAATTTTAAAGTTAGGTGCTGAAATTTTAAACTGCTTTGCCACCCATGGTTAGAGTTCAGTATAAACGCTGAACTGTAGATTTGGCCTGGCGTCTATGGTTAGGGTGTTAGTGAAGCTTAGCAGCCGAAGTTTAGAGTAGCTCGCCACCTATACGTCTTAACGAAAATTTTTATGCCAAAATCCATGTATCATTTATTCACAGACGCAGATATTTGCATAGACTACCATTAAAAAACTTAATGTATCGTAACAGAACTCGAAAACATCATCACCTTGCCTTCTTGCTGTTGAAGTAACTCTAGTTGCACTTTCTCTTTGTTATGACACATTCAGTAAAATCAGTCCTCATAGTTTATTCATTATTCCTTCAAAAGAACGTAACAGATAACCTACGGCATTTAAATCCACAACTTTACTTTAATTCGATAGGTTTAAAAGTCTTAGACTAAATTGAGGTCTTTGCACTGTTCTTGACAAAGTCGCCGGTCTAACATACACCTTTTATTCATTTTTCGACTTTGTAATTTTGGGCACCATTCACAAGATCTTGTGCACGTTAATCCTAGGTGATACACCTGAAACATGGATGGGCAGTCCTTGACTGAATCGATGATCCTCATGAGGGCCCAAAATCAAACTCTGGAATCTGTAAAGAGAGTCAATTTGTGGTAATTGAGTTTAGTTCGACATACTTTAGGGGCCTCAACATAAAAAATGTGTCTCTACTTCGCTCCATGCCCATGCTGGAGGTGATTTCATTAAGGTGGCTGATTATTTGATATTCTTACAATCCCTATATTTAAGCTCAAATAAAATTGAAAGCCTCGAAGAGTTTGCTCACTGCCCCACCCTCAGGGAGTTATATCTACGGAACAACAACATAGCAAGCCTGGATGAAATTCGTCATTTACGTGGTCTTCCTCATCTGCACACGCTTTTTCTGCTGGGTAATCCGTGTTGCTATGCTCCAGGTAAACTGAATTAATGATTTTATTCTGCAGACATTGACCACGTAGACAACTCAACGGAACCTGCAACTTACTACCGACCCACCGTTATCAGCCAGTTACCTTCACTTGAGCGATTAGATATGCGTTGTAAGTGGGTAGATATTGAACGGTTGCTGTGCATGTTGTGACCATTAAGTTTGTTGGACTTTATGGTATTTGCTGTTATGGCTTCTCTCTGCCACTGGCAGAAACACGCAAATAAGGAGTCAAAGCGACTAGAGATGGGCTTTTCCACAGTGAATGTCGAGGCTAAAGCCACGTCTGGGCTTTTCACACACTACGTTTTTCTCTAGATCTGCACGTACGAGATTTCAATAAAGAGAGCGAGGAACTCACAGAGGAGAGTGAGTTAAGTTACTGATACCTTTAGGAAAAGCCGAGCGTGGTCTGATCTCGTTGTTATCGCTGGGATCGTGATGTTTTTTGTTGGCCGCATGCCCAAATGCGTCTATGAACTCGTCCTCATACCTAAAGACTTGTCTGATGGTTTGTAATAAGGCAGTCAAACGACGAATCCGAATCCGATCGATCTCGTTCTTAGTCTTTTTCTGTACACCACATTGGCATTTTCGAGTCGAGCTGAGTGAGGATGAGTTTAGACTCGGTGTCTGATGTAGCATAGGTCTACATCTAGCATGTGGAACAATTATTATGGACTTTGGCGGACCTATTGCAGCGCATATCACACTCCCACGTGACACCCATTTATGTCTAATATTATCGGCCTACCGAGCTATGCGGCTAGTTTTAACCGGCAACACAAACAGATCCTTAGTTATAATCCTGGCCATGTTTGGCCCGTTTTTCCTTGGGGTGCGGCCTGAGATGGTTTTACCAGACTTCCTTTTCCTATACTTCGATATTACTGTGTTATTTTTGGGTTTTCTCCCTTGCCAACATGAGTGTAATTCGATGCTTTCGCAGACTCAGAGGTGACAATTTGCACATTACAAGTTTAATAATCATTTAATTAGGATTTTATTCCATGTAACAATACCAGGAATGGAGGTTCTACATAAAAAAATCCAATTCGATTGACCTTATCTTTCTGCTGAGGACCTCAAAAACTTTACTTAACCGCTTTCGGCCATGGTCGTAGCGACCTTACTGTAATCACTGCTGATTAGGGTATGTTTGAACTAGTCTATGTGCTCCGTATTACAGCCCATTCAGTAATGTCTATTTAAAATTTTGAAACCTCTGAAACTTCTTTAGCTGTCACTGAGGAGGAAAAGCGTGCAGCTGCGGTTGAGCTCCCCTCAGTTGGTGATTCCTTGTACAATAAAGAAAATATTCCGCATGAACGGATATTCGCTGACAATCAAGCCTATACCGAAAACAATTTTGAGGAGGAGACCATAACGCGGCCATCTTTGCCTGTTTTGGTACGCAAGCTAAATGTTATACCTTTTCTACCACCAAAGAATGTATCAGTTTTTCTTCTGCAAGTTTTTACCGAAATGCCTTTTCTTGAATAGTTTTTTTTACTGCAACGCATGTGTTCCCCATACCTAGTTTAAATCATGGAGTTTGTTAATGTCATACTGAACAAAAATGACTAAGCATTATAATACATGCGCTGTGTAAGTGGTTTTATGTAATAAGCATATCGTTTCTACTGTTTTCTGATAAATCTTTATATGCACTGGATCAGTTTTCAAACACAAAATGTTTGAAAGCCAAAAGTCGTAACATGTAACAGTATTATGTCTTTTAATGGATAGGCGCTCACCGATCGCTTACGGGACTCAATCGTCCCGTTCTGCCTTGGGGCTCACTCTCCAGCCTCGCCAGCAGCCACACATCGGCTAGTAGTATAGACAGTAGAACATTATCGACAGACCAGGGAGACTATAATGACAATTTCTGGGTTATTAGCCGTGATCTGCCAGCCATACCCAACCCCGGGTGTTGTGCCACCCCAAGAGTCGAAGCCGCGACCAGCTGATTAGAAGTCAAACGCTCTAATCATTAAGCTAAGGGCTCTGATTATAAGTCCAACGCTCCAATCATTGAGTCTACCTCCTCCTCCTCCTCCTCCTACTACTACTACTACTACTACTACTACTACTACTACTACTACTACTACTACTACTATCACCACCACTAGTAAAATTGCTACTACTGCCCATACTAATAGATGCTGTCCGACTGCTAACGGGCCCGAGAGTGAGCCCCAAGGCAGAACGGGATGGGTGAGTCCTGTAACCGATCAATGAGTGCCTATTCACCAGTGTGCTTATTCCCGATATATACCGGCAAGACCACGAGCCCTTGACTCAATGGTTAGTGTTAGACTTCTAATCAACAAGTCGCGGGTTTCGGACTCCAGTGGTGCGACACCCGAGGTTGGGTATGACTGGCTGATGACGGCTAATAAACCAGAAATGGCCATTTCAGTCTCCCTGGTCTTCGTCGGTAATGCTCTTCTGTATTATGTATCTGTACTATATCACCTGAGCTTTATGGGAACGTCTGATATCCCAAAGAAGTTACCGTAGCTTTGTCAGACTTTAGTTGTTGGCATATGATGGGTTTTATGAGGCATGAGAGTCGCTCTTGCGTCATATGCTCAATTCATCAACTTCGAAGACTAAAATCCCGCCCGTACTAGTAACTTGTGAGAGCACAAGTACCCCACTGTGTTCTCATGGTCAATTGAAACAAATTTCAAAAATTGGGATGATCTTGTCTATATAAAATGGTTGAAGTTCAGGGGAGGCAGAAGTCGGCCAGCCCGATTGCAAGGATCTTTTTACCCGACTTAAGAGAGGATCTCTGGATATCCACGGTCTAATTCGTTGACAGGTTACGCGTACGTTAACTTAGTTCTGTAAAAGATTCACAGACTCAAAAGCAGGTGCTCCGTTAACGCCATCGTCGACAATGGGAAGCATACTCAAGGCGTCAGCTACTACGTTTGCACTACCCATAGCATATTTCATTGCATATGTGTAAACGGAAAGAGTGACTGCCCATCGTTACATTCTCGGCAATGACACTTGTTGTATCCCTCGTTTTTCACCCAGCAAACCTAAGCGAGCTTTGTGGTCAGTGTGAATTTCGAAGGGTCGGCCAAAAAGATGCAAGTGGAAGCGTTGTAGGCCAAACATTATTTCTAAAGCCTCTTTATATAGCTGCGAATAGTTGGTTCTTGATGCAAAGGCAATCGACATCTCGGCCCCAAGAAGGTATTCGGTGCATGAGAACCGAACCCACGCCGTACGGGGATGCATCGCAGTTGAGTATGATAGGCTTTTTGGGGTCGTAATGAATCAGGAAAGAACAGGAGGTAGGGACTGCCTTTGATCGTTCAAAAGCATTTTGTTCGGCTTATGACCAGTTCTAGCAACGATTATTTTTGAGTAACCGAAAAAAGGGGCTTCAGAATTGTAGCCTATTGATTCATAAATTGACTAAAGTTGGTAACCAACCCAAGGAATGAACGCAACTGCCTAATATTGTTGGGGCGAGGAGCCGTCTTTAAAACTTTGAGCTTATGTTCGAGTGGGGGAGACCAGTTTTATCTACCTTAAAGCCAGGTACTCCACCGAGTCTGCAAGTAAACTGCCTTTATCTTTCCTTAGTTTGAAACTTGCGTTTTCTAAACGTGCTAGCAATAGGTTTAGAGTCTCTAGGTGACTATGCTCAGACGGGCCCGTTACTAATATATCATAAAGATATGCGCAAACGTGAGGTATGTCCTTAACGAGGCTATCAATCAAGCATTGCAATAAACCTGGAGCAGAACATACTCCAAATGGGAGTCGTTTGTATTGAAATAAAACTCGGTGCGTATTGATGGTTTTGGCATCACGGGATTCGATATCTAGGACGACTTGATTGGAAACATGCTTCAAGTCCGAAGTTCTGCATTTAATCACCCGAGAGAGATGCGTACAGGTCCTCGCTGCATGGGAGAGGATAAGGATATATTTCTTTGCTGAGTTAATTGTCAGCTTGTAGTCGCCACAGGTACGTACGGTAACATCCGCTTTAAGAACAGGGGTTATTGGAGCCGCCCGTTCCGAATAGTGCACGGGCTCGATGATGTCCGCTTTTTGTAAGCGATCCAATTCCTCTTCGACCTTCGGTGCGACTGCATAGGGGACTGACCGAATTTTGAAAAACCGAGGCCGGAATTCTGCTTTAAATTGAAATTTCACAGGTGGGCCGCGGTAGTGCGTAGTTGAATAATTGTGAAACAATTCTCTATGATTTATCAACAGGGAATCTAGTGCCGGGTTAGCACCAATCCGATGTACATAGGATAGCACAGGAGGCACGCATTTTATCTAGTTCCGTCCGTGGAGATTTGTTTGTTGGCTTCCTTTGACAAAATGAACCGGCAAATGATGAAGTTTTCCATCATGATCAACTTCGGTGGTAAAAAAAACACGCTGAACTTCTACGTTTTGCCCAGTGTAACTACGGAAAGTAGAACGTGTCGGAAGGAGATGGGGACTTTCGGAAGAGAGGCGTCATTGATGATGAAATTCGAGATCCCCCCATTGACGTCTGGTTAGTGGAGAGTTTGGGTTAAGTTCGTGAGTGGCCTTCATGACTTGCGGTGGACGGACTTACTGTCTGGCTGTCAAATGATACTTTATTATACATATATAGGTTACTATGTTAAATTTAGTAGGTAAAGACGTGAAACTCTTTTATTCAAGAAAAATTGACCACCTGTGCTACAAGGAGCGTTACTTTTGCTGTTCTACGCATGCTATGGAGCTTAATGGCGTTGCGGACGCGAATTAGAATGAGCTTTTAATAAAATTTGCAAGCCCCTTATGCGCCTTCATCAGGTTATATAGCAACGTTTTCAGTGTAATCGCTTCATGCTTCCAAATAGTCGTCTCTTTAGCCTTATTTGCCTCTCTTGGTCTTCCGTTCTTCATTCTTCCAGCCCACCGTGCCGACTTCCCCTTCCTACTCGGACAAAAACACCCCGGTTTTCGAATCCCCAATTTCCGGTGAAGCAGCCATGCGACCCGTGTAAGTTACGGCAGTGCTCAGTTAATGTAATTTTTGCTTTGATGGTTGAACAATTCGATTGGGGGCAATCCTAATCCGAATGTTTCATGCCACTGGAGTGTATGCCACTCCCGAGATCCTGCATAAAAGTGAAGCTATAAGTCTCAGGTTCTTGTTGAAAAGCATAGCGCAGATCATTTGTCCGAATTGTCATCACCTTCGTTGGAGCTTTCTATATCGTAGAGGTGTTCGTAGTCAGAACCAATCAAGGAACTATAGCAAAAGTAAACTTTTTTTGTAATTTCTGCCCGCATGTCGTCCGCGGGCGTTTTCGGTTGGGAGCTGATCGCACAATTTTTCAGTGACTAAGCAATTCGAGATAACTGGGCGACCGATCACCGTGCCGGTTTATGGAATTGTTAGTACCCGTTCGGAATATTGATATTTTATTTACAAACCTTTTTCCCTTTACTAGTGACTTGTGCACTTTGGCTACTTACCTGTAATCTGTCCAGTAAAGCCTTACTTTTGAACGATACAATTCTCGGAGGGGAAGCCCCCTGTTCTTATTTTTCTTCTCTTCTCCCTGAAGGTATCTCAGCACTCAAAATCGCTCATAGGATGAAGGAGCCGCGTGTTTTGCTTTGTATGAAGGGGTTAGCAATTTGACACGAACACCTGCCCGTTGCAGATGGTGGAATCCACCACTTACCCATGGGATAGTTGCAGTCGGGGTCCGCGTCCAATTTTTATTAGTGAAATACACTTTTAAAGCATCAACCATCTTGCCGCTTCACACACCCACAATATCTCGACGGCACGACATCGTCAGGACGGCTGGAGATGGGCTTGAGTGCAGTGACTGACAAGGCTAAAACATGCGCCTACGCGTCTCATGCACCTCATAGTCCGTAGCTCACCACATACCAGGCTTTTATTCATACACGTGAACGAACCATAAAGGCCGCATTAATAGAGAATTACCAACTTATGTGTCTGTTAGAAACCACTGAACTCGTGCACTTTAGCACGTTGTGATACCATCAAGCAGGTTATATTTGATATGCGGCATGGGCTAAATTAATCTGAAGGAAAGGACGCTGTTGTTGATTTCACTCTTGCTTTCCGTCTCCATGTACCACAACCCCATGTTGAAGTGGCTAACAAGACGCTAAAGCTTTCCTTTACGCGTCCCTCAGTACACATGACCAGAATTCTCTAAACGCAAAAGCGGAATGGGCGTATTCTCACATGCGATGTTTCATCCATCACAGTGACCTTGCACCTTATTATTGTTGTATAGATAATTCTGATGTTTTGTTGATCGTTAATGTGTGTACGGGTGTGGCCAAATAGACCCGTGCATCATCCAAGAGTGTTTGTGTTAGTATACTAAGGTGATGACCTCCACAACGGGATGCACTGGTTGACAGGCTCGGGCAGCCGACGGATGCATGGGAGAAGGGACAGAGATCGACACACGGTTCTTCAGTGCCTTTCTCACTATAGAAAATCTGACGCGCTAAGTGTCGTGATGTGGAGGGCTGCCAACTGACAGGATAACTCGGCACTCGTGGTTTTTTCTGTTTGTGAGATCCGAGCCCCTCCGAGAAGCCTGATACGTGTGGTGGTTACTACGTCGTGTGTGTGTGTCCTCGGCCGCGCATGTCGTCAACACCAAGATTGGTTCGGTGACAACGACGCAGCTATCAACGCTCTGCTCACCGAGAAGAACCAGTTGCACAAAGCCTACATCGATCGCCCTACCGCTGCAAACAAGACAGTCTTCTTCCGAAGTCGTCGCCTTGTACAGCAACGGCTGAGGGAGATGCAGGATGCCTGGATGTCGCGCAAAGCCGAGGAAATCCAAGGGTACGCGGACCGAAACGAATTGAAGAACATCTTTGCCGCCACCAAGGCTATTTGCGGACCTCCCGTCAAAAGCGCCGCCCCTTTTCTCAGTGCCGACGGCAGTATGCTACTCACTGAGAAGACGCAAATCCTGACGCGATGGTTAGAACATTTCCGAAGCGTTCTCAACCAGCCCTCCACAATCTCCGACGGCGCAATCGATCGCCTGTCTGAAGTGGAAATCACTGCCGACCTTGATCTTCCGCCCTCTCTCCAAGAAACCATCAGAGCCGTGCAGCAACTCTCCAGCGGGAAAGCACCTGGCTCGAACGCGATCCCCGATGAGATTTACAAGCATGGTGGACCCCAACTGATGAACCAACTCACAGTGCTCTTCCGAGGAGATGCGGCACGAAGGGCAAGTTCCTCAGGATTTCAAAGACGCAATCATTGTCCACCTCTATAAGAAGAATGGGAACCGCCAAGTCTGCAACAACCACCGAGGAAACTCGCTGCTGAACATCACCGGAAAGATCATCGCCTGCATTCTCCTCAATTGCCTGAACGCTCACCTGGAGCAAGGACGGCTCCCGGAAAGGCAATGTGGCTTCCGACGACACCGAGGAACAATCGACATGATCTTCGCCGCTCGCCAGCTGCAAGAGTAGTGCCAGGAGATGCGGACTCACCTCTACATTACCTTCGTTGATCTGACGAAAGCCTTTGACACGTTGAATCGCGACGGGCTGTGGAAAATCATGCAGAAATTCGGCTGTCCTGAACGGTTTCACGCATATGGTACGTCAGCTTCACGACGGGATGATGGCGCGCGTTACTAACACCGGGACAGTATCCGAAACATTTGCAGGGACCAGCGGAGTGAAGCAGGGCTGTGTCCTTGAACCTATCCTCTTTAGTCTCATGTTCTGTGCCATGCTAACGGACGCCTACCACAAATAACGCCCCGGGATCCGCATCGCCTACCGGATGGACGGCCGACTCCTCAACCAACGACGGATGCACTTCCGCTCGCGTGTCTCCACAGCCACCATCCACGAACTTCTCTTTGCTAACGACTGCGCACTCTATGCAACGACAGAAGAGGAAATGCAAACACTGAGAAAACGGTTGTGATGCATCAGCTGCCGCCCGATACCATCTACACCGCAGCTCACACCAATGTCAATGGCGCCCAACTGAAAGTCTTTGGATACCTTCACGTACCTGGGCAGCAATCTCTCCCGCAGAATCAAAGTCGACTATGATATCGCCCATCAGATCGCCAAAGCTAGCCAAGCCTTTGGACGCATGAAGAACGTGGTCTGGAATCGACATGGTCTCAAACTCACCACCAAACTCAAGATGTACAAAGCTGTCATATTGCCGACGCTGCTGTATGGAGCGGAGCCATGGACGATCCACCAAAAACATGCGCGGAAACTCAACCACTTCCACATCAGCCGCCTTGGCAGAATACTAAAGCTGACATGGCAAGACAGGATACCGTACACGGAAGTGTTGGAACGAACAGGCATTCTAAGCATTTATGCTCGGCTGAAACAACTGCAACTGCAATGGAGCGCCCACCTTCTGAAGATGGATAACGAACGAATACCCAAACGCCTCTTCTATGGAGATGTCGCCATGGGTTCTTGTCGACAAGGGGATCAAGTACGAAGCTACAAGGACACTGAAGACTTCCCTGAAGCAAATGCAGATAAACCCGACGACCTGGGAGGACCTCGCCCGGAACCGACCGGATTGGAGAAGGACAGTGAAGACAGGGACAGCAATCTACGAAGCCAACGGGATCGCTGCAGACAAGATCCAAAGAGCGGCACGAAAATCACCAGCGCCCCGGACTAACACCACCAACCCCAGGCCCTTCTAACATGCCCGTGCGGTCAACGAACTTTCCTTGCGCGAATCGGCGTGGTCGAACATCTTCGGACGCAATACACCAACAATCCGACAATTTCAACTTCTACATCAAGTTCTGCATACCCTCCTTCGGACTCACCCACCCTCACCCCTGGCATCAATTCCATTACTCCCACCATCATAGAGACTACACCCCAATACTCATTACCTGTTTCGTCCACCACCGCCGCCACCGCCACCAGCGATGGAGACTCTCCTAAACTGTCCTCAATGCGACCGCACATTTACTTCACACATCGGCCTGGTCGGTCACTTGCGAATCCATCCTACAGAGACTGGTGAACCAGTGCCTGGAGCTCCAACACACAGCAGAGAACGCCGCCTTCACTGCCCTCACTGTCATCGCGCATTCACTCATCGCATGGGCCTATTCGGTCGCATCCATGACAGTGGAATTCACCGCGATACCGACAACACCGATGCCCCATGCACACCCTCCGCTCCTGCCATTCTTACCGCCACTGCCACCCCCACTACCATGAATGACAACCCCGCAGCCTCTCCCGATTTCTCCTTCCCACACTGCACCCGCAACTTCAATTCACGCATCGGCCTGGTCGGTCACCTGCGAATCCATCGCACCTGCGCATCCATCACACCAATACATAGACAACACCCTCACAATCATCACCATGTACCTGAGAATATCGCGTTTTCCTAGAAACCGTGGCTTGGAAGGCTGCCAATCTGACGCTTACACCAGATCACACCGTTGGCCCAGTGTATGTGCTGTCTGTGTCGAGTGGCTGACCAGTGAACTGGAGGTCAGACGGCGATGGCTCCTTCATATCCTCTGATTTAGTAAATCCTGGTGTGTGCGTTATGGGGGCCAGGTCGTGCTGTGGCTTTCGAAGACGGGTACGCCGTCCCGTCAGCCAATGCGCCCACTCCCACATCAGACAACTGACTGGCTCGGACGGTGGTCTGATTGTGGGGGTGGGGGAGAGAGTGAGGTCGACAGCTCAGCGCATTTTCCTCACTATAAACAATCTGAAGCGCTTCTACCTATAACAATGCGCTAAAAGCCGGGGCTTGGAACGTTGCCGACTGACGGGAACACTCGGACAGCCTGGTCAGCCCACTGTGTTTTGTGTGGAGTGGCTGACTGGCGGACTGAGAGTCAGGCTGCAATGGCTCCTTCTTAATGTGACATTTATGGCACACCCACTCCGTGGGATCCGAGCCCGGTGTGGTAGTACGCCCAGTGGTGGCTCCGGCTGCGCCAGCCACCTGCGCCCTCTCCCATCTCCCGTCTTATTGACTCTGTCATTACAGCGGGCTCAGGTGTGGGAGGGGGAGAGAGTGCGGTAGATGCACCCTTCCGTGGAGCATACGGTAGACCTCGTCCTAATCGACCCTCTAACTGTCGGGTGTGTGTGTGTGTTGCCCGCGTAGACGAGCTAATGTCAGCCACTGTGTCCGCGCCTCCCCCCCAGTCGTCTTGACACCGCAGCGCGTCTGCCTTGGAAATGGCAGTGCGGTTATTTCACTATCATGCCGTCCTCATTCGGCATACAGATAAATAAAACTCAAATTTTGCCCCAGTGACCTCTTTTTGAGGTTTTTCGGTGGCCGGGATTGTCGCATTGATGAAATTATCCTGTTTCGAATAAGACAAGGGCGTAGAAATACGCAGAATGTATTGACGTCATTAAATTTCGTTCTCCCTTATTCAACAACTTAGGGGCGGTGTACGTTCGTTCAGTCATGCATCGAAGCCGTCGCTTGATCACGTTTGATAAATTACCACCCTAGAAAGGAAGGAAGATGGCCCCCGGGTTTGTGGCACGTATATCTCGGCAGGACTTTCTTGTCTAGGATGGCGATACTTGTCGATGAGTTTCTCCGTATACCCGTTTCCAAGAAAAAGTTCTTTGGGAAAATTGTCTCCTCATCGAACAGGCAAAAACTAAGTTCCATTTTTCTGAATTGGAACGAACGGAGGAAGTGCATGTAATGTCCTTTCCAGGTGGTTTTTCGATTTATGAACCTCTGAACCTAAGCATTTGCCATCCGACGTACAAGAAAGTCCAAGAAAGCCAGTGTCCTTCTTCTTATGTTGCATCGTAAATTTTATCTTCGCATGTGCCTCGTTCATTGTCTTAAGTAGTGATTCTCTGTCTTGGGTTTTCGACTATTGCATGATGTCAATAAATTCTGCGAATTTCTTGGCCTTTGCCTTCAAATTTATTCCGGGGAAAAAGTGCGTTACATATCCTGTTTCGTTGGCAGCAATGAAAAAGGGGCGTTTGTAGAAGTAAACTGTTTAAAAGGACAGATTCAAGGCTGTGTCAACTATTTACCGACCCGGATGCCCATTTTGTTCTTCAAGATTGAAAAATATGTACTGTCTATGTTAAAATTTATAATGAATACTTGCATCGTAAAGGAGATTTGGGCAAAATCAGTCCAATTTTTCGAATCTGTCACAATTTCCTTCCATTAGCGTCCACACCTCGTGTCTCTTTTCTTTCAGCCCGCCCTTACTCTTCAGTCAGGAGACCCTGGACTCTGCGCGGGCTCACATTCCTACGTTTAATTTTGCGACAAAGCAGGTTTGTTCACTCCCACTCCCTCCCCACGTTTGGAGTTTATCGCGTCTGAAAACAATCCGACGTCAATATTTCAGTGGACTGCAGGAAGTGTTGCTTTTCCTCCGATAACTGATTAGCTTAACCTATTACATCTCCTACATATCGACATTTGGGACATTTCCGGAAATTTGATTGGCAGCATCGTGCCTCTGCGCACGCTGACTACCGTAGTAATTTGACCAGCTTTGCAGCGGGACATGTTGTGCTACCCTGATGTCTTTCTAATCTGCCAGAAAATCCTCGTTTCGAAAGTCGTCTTGGCCCAAATACCTCGCACAGTCTCGTCGGTCCAAGTGACCTGTTCCCGCATGCTTTGAATGACCTCCGGGGTTTCACCGTGGTAACTATGGAAGCCAGAATAATAACGTACGTGTGGTAGTTAGTCTTTCCCTGGCGAGAATAACAACATGCCTGTCCGAAGGCCCACTAATGACTTGCATTTATGGTGAAGGCGACTTATCTAGCATGTATTTCTTCCTCTCTCTTTCTCTCTCTCTCTTTCTCTCTCTCTCTCTCACACACACACACACACCCTCCTTCCCCCTTTATTTTCTCGTCTCACTCACAGGTCACGTGTCAAAGTTAAGACGATTGGGGATGGGCGTGGAAAAAGTAACTGACCTCACAGAATTCACGTCTACATGCGTCAATCGTTTTGCTCCCGGCGCGCAGGCGAGCCAGATTTAAGTAGGAGCTTCACAACTCTCGCACTGAAGGAAGTTCTCGAAATGAAATCATAACACAGTTTGATCGAAGGCCCTTAGAAGGGCTCTGCAATCTCGTTGGTCGGCAACTTTTCAAGTCATAATTTTTATCGCCTCGTAATAGTGCATGAGTGGCGTGGCTCTTTATATATCCCAGGAACTTTCTTCCTGGCAGAGGGCGATTTCCGACATAGTACTACGAACGTATGAAATGATTTCTTGCAAAATTAGCATCAAACAATTGCCGACGCTTAACCTATGTGTTGTTTACCCGCCTCCTAGCTCGAACGAGAACGATGACGGGGGACTTGTAAACTCATCGAAATTGATATGCCAGCAGGATAATGTATTACTCCTGGATGACTTCAACGCACCTGGTATAGATGGGAAATTTCCGGAAGTAAAGACCGCAGCAACGTCATTTGACGATAAACTACTACAATATTCCCTGGAGGAATACCTCACCCAACTCGTAGATTTCGGAACTAGACTGAGAGAAGGTCAAAGATCAAATTGCTTAGATCTCGTTTTGAGTAAAGAAGGAGTCATAGTGGAAGTGAACTCATAAGCGCCACAGCAACGTCATTGGCCTACAATTTTCCCTGGACGAATACGTCACCCTGCATATAGAGTTCGGAACCAGGCTAATAGAAGGTCAACGATCAACTAGTTTATGTCTTGTTTTCAGTAAAGGAGTCATAAAGGAAGTGAACTCACAACCACCACTAGGGTTAAGTGACCATATTGCTTTTACCGACGTGTGTTCTCTCCTATCTCCACAACCGCAAATAAAGAGACGCAGAAACATTTGGAAAGGGGATTTTGACGCAATGAGACGTGATGCTTCCGCGGAAACCTGGTTAGTCAATACCACCGATAGCGACGAAACCTGGCAGCATTTCGAAGGGATTATAGTGCGCCTAATTGAAGTCCATTTCCCAATGAAAATAATAAGACCGTATACCCAACCTCCATGTATCGATCCGACGATAAAAAGAAGCATAAAGAAGAAACAGAGACTGTGGAAAAAGTGCTTGCATCTGCAAAATCATTTACCAATTATAAAGAGAAAATACGGATTCCTAGAACTACCTTCGAGCGTCAAATGACAACAGAAGATACAATGTGCCCGAAAAGGTTGTATGGGTACATCTGCAGTCGGCGAAAGCATCGGGACGAAATTTCGAGTCTAAAGGCATATAAAGGGAAGGACTGCAGAAAGTTCAGCTACTGTTCCAGTTTTTTTTTTCGGTTGTCGTTAACGGTGGAATCATCTGATGACGGCTGTCATTGAAACCGTAATCTTTTCAGTCGATGAAGTCAGACGAGTCCTCAACTGAATCAGACCAAACAGGTCTCCTTATCCCTGGACTGATGCTTAAATAACTATCGGCCGACGTAGCAATGCCTCTTTCATCTCTATTCGAGTTGCCAATGAAAACAGGGACGTTGCCTTCGCTTTGGAAGACAGCCAACATCATTCCCTTATATAAAGGAGCTGGAAAGATTACAGCAAACAGCTTTAGGCCTATAAGCTTGACTTGTCTTTCCTGCATAATAATGGAAGTCCTTGTAAAAATGCTATACTTAAATTTTGCGGTGAACTTGCTGTCTCAGAATTTTCGGTATGGTTTTCGGCGAGTGCGCTCCTGCCTTTCAAATCTGCTGTCTTCTCTCGAAGTTTGAACCAGTGCTTTAGAAGGGGACTTCGAAGTAGCTGCACTGTACATCGATTTCCGCAAAGCCTTTGCAGCTTCTGAACTGGATAAAGTCATTTCTGGTTGGTTGAAAACAACGCGTGTGTATAGCAGAGGATAAATTTGACTGGGTGAACGTGGTTCGTGGCATTTCTCAAGGCTCCGTTCTCGGTCACTTACTTTTTATCCTTTATGTAAATGACAGTCTTTGGGAGCTGAAATGCGGTAAGATCATGTTTGCCGATGAAGTTAAGCTGTGAAAAGTCATTAAAGACACGAATGATCAAAATGCTCTGCAAAATAATCTGCGCAGACTGCAAACATGGCCAGAGAAGTGGGTCCTAGATTTCAATGTGTAAAAGTGTGCCGTTCTCCGCCTGCGGCCAACTAGTTATCTTTAAACTGACAACACGAGGGTATATTACGTGAACGACACTCAAATTCCCATCGAATGTTGGGATACAGAGCAATCTGACGCCATCATTGCAATGCGTAAAGGCTACAAACACCGCCATGAGAGTCTTGCAAGCTATCAAAAGGTTGTTTGTAGCATTCAGCGAAGACCTCTTTCGTAAAGTTAACGGCACCTTCGTTCGACGTCACCTAGAATATGGCATACAGGCGTGGCAGCCAAGGCTTGTAAAAGACAAAATATATCTCGATTACGTGCAACATCGTGAAACAGAGCTAGTAAGAGGTCTAAAAACACTATTTTTTAGAGACTGGAATGCCTAAACCTTTTCCCCCTGGGTTACATGCAGCAGGGATGTTATCTTATCTTAGTTTACAAAGGTTGCGCTTTGCGGATATGTTTCAGGGTCACCTCTCGCCTCATCTTCGTCGACACGAAAGGAAGCTGCGCACGAAAATGTCCAGGCTAAAGCTCCACTGAATTCTTTACGCAACGGGTAGTGAAACAGTGTAATGATCTCCCGCGATCAGTCGTGGAGGCGACATCCCTACAGCTTTTCAAGACTCACATTGATAATTATATGTGTCCCTTGTTTTCCCTCGAAGATCGTAATCTGAAGTAACACCACGTCAGCTCCAGACATGAGTTATTTGTAAAAGCAATGCTACTTCTATTTTTGAATACTATTTATATAGTGTACATTGTTATGATTACGTACACGGATGTATATGACACACTGGCATGTAAACAAAGGTGTTGCCTATTACCCTCATCAAAAAAATAAACCGACCTAGCAAGAACCCAACAATACAGATACGGACGGCTCGGATCCCAACTGATTGGAAGTGACATAAAGGCCACATTAAGAAGGAGCCATTATTGCCTGATTCGCAGTTTGCCAGTCTTCCATTGCACACAAACACACGCACTCGGCTGACCACGCGGTCCGAGTTATTCCATCAGTTGGCAACCTTCCAAGCCACGGCATTTAGCGCACCCTGCTAATTTCAAGCGCATCAGATTGCTTATAGTGAAAAAAATGCGCTGAGCGGTCGACTTCACTTCTACCCCCCCCCCCCCCCCCAACAGTCAGGGCACCGTCAGAGCCGGTCAGTTTTCTGATGCGGGAGTGGGCAAACGCACACACAATTTGGTGTGTGGATACTTTCGATCTGGGCAGATATTTCTGCCTTTGAAACCACTCGGCAGACTCTAAAATCAGCAAAGGCGTGTATGGCTGCATCTTCCGCACTTCGGTGATGATCCAGGCGACCTCCGCGATGCTCTCCAGTTGAATCCTCCCAAAGGCGACAGTTTTTTTCTCCTTAACATCACTGGGAATTTTTTATCACTGTTTGCTCTTTTAAAACTATGTTCCACCCAGTTGGTTCATATCAATCGGCCTCGTCAACAAACCGAGATACTATTTTTTGATACCAAAAGTCGCATGTAGAAATAGAGAATTTAAAGGTAACTTACTTACATCTCCCTCAAATATACTGATACTGATGTTGACTGACTCCAAGGTGGCACCGACCGAACAAAGATCAGAAAACCGTCTGTGTGTAATCAGCAGTAACAGTGTGCTCCTGGTAAGCGGGGTCTGCTGTTTCACGCTTGGGATTTTGCAGCTCTGTATCGTGCGCGATCACCACTCTCGCCAGTCTGAACGCTCTCCAAAATATTGCAGACAGAAGGATGCGTCTCTTCACTTCCTGAAATGGCATGAACCACGAATTGCGGTTCTGTTAAGCATGCCTAGAGTGGTATTGCGAACCTCCTTCTACTTGGATAATTCCCGTCAGTTAAAAAAATGAAATTAGCGCTATGATTGTCGAAAACGCGTGACAAAGAGGTGACGCATGCAGTCGCACTGCCATTTCTATCTTGTTGTGCCTACGATTGTTTTTATTGATCATTGCGTTTTGTCCGCCCAGGGCTACTTTCATATCCAGATGGAAGAATTTTGCTATTACGCTGTAATGAATAACAATTACATAGAATCACCGCTGCTCTCTCGCGTGCTCCTGTGGGGCTGACATTTTGTAGCCGACGTTGTAACCTTTTTGTGAATTCGCTTCAGGATGAGGCTTTATAAACGACCCCAAGGCTTAATCCGTAGGGACAGAGTTGGTTAACCTTATTTCAAGTTGTATGCAAGCAGTAGCTAGTGCTTCTGAAAACCCTATTTTTCCCACGTGAATGGATACTGTAGTAGTGCTGTTCATATCGCGTGTGTAGTAGTGGCATATGTTACTATCCGGATTTCAGTAGAAAAAACATGAAATTCGCGTAACCAATGGCTGTCTTACAAATGCATTGAAAACTTTCCTCTTTCTGCTTTAACTCCCCTCTCCCCTTCCCCCCTCCACTGAACTCTATCGCGTGTGCACACTCTTCTGTTTTCTTTTGTCCTCTAGGCCCTGATGGAAATCCTCCAGCTTTTGCCAAAGCTAAATTCTGACGCTCTGGTCCTGTTGTCCAACGAAATTGTTCACAGATTTCGGTTTCTTTTGGCGTCAGAATACGAAAAGTGAATGTTCGCAACTGGGTCTCCCCCCGTCCTACCTTGTTCTTTGCAGACTGCCGTGTTAGTTTTAACCTACTCTATTTCATTGTTTGTTGTTTTTGTTATTTTTTTTCTTCGCTTTTTATTTAATAGTTGTGAAAGCATTGTATTTTTACAAGTTTCGCGCTTTGCCCATCTCATCTTATTGATTACAAGCATTTTTCAGGGTCGCGTCTTTTCCTGCCCGTCTGTTCTGTTCTGTTGTAGTCTCACTCAACATCATTATTGTCGTAGCTGCTGTCGTTATCGTGGTGGCCGTCTCTTTCTATGGGGACAGTGAAATTAGTAGTGTCAAATTTATTAAATTTATCTGCGTCGTATCAATTATCGTTTATATCTCTGCTCTCCCCTCGGTTTCACCTATGCGCACAACTAATTTTCGTCGCCGGCAGCAATGCGGGCTTTCCAAGTGCTCTAGCCGTACTGGGTATCAGGCTCCTTTCCCGATTTTATAATCCCACCAAATCTGTCATCGCTCTTGTAAAAAGCAGCAGCAGTGGTAGTAGTGATCGCCCTCCATAAATAGTTGTTTTCCTTTGCCACCGATCCCGTCCGGTTTGACGCTGATTTTGTAAACCCTGCCCTGTTTGACCCTCCTGTGCGGCTGGGAATTCGTCTTCGGGTCGTGTCTCTGTCCTCCTTCTCACGTACCCACCCAGCTGCGGGCTGTGTTGTAGCTGAGTCGAACCGAAGCGGAACTCATTTTTGCCCATGACTTGTGTTTTTTGGCCTGCGCCGGCTCTACACACCCTCTGTCATACATTCATGTGGCGTGTCGTAGACTAGGACTCTTACCCCATCTCAGTCACTGCGCTCAATCTTGTCACCAGCTCGTTGTCAGACTAGGCTCGCTAACTGGTGTGTGAGCGAGTGAGGTCGATACCAAGCAGGAACCCGTGCTCACGGCACATCAGAGTGCTGCTTTCCCGATGCGCTATCAGACGTGGCTTGGAATGATACTAACTGACTACTCCAGCCCTAGTCAGAGCAGAGCGCTTTCGTGCGTGAGATATGGGACTTGCCTGAATGACGTCTAGTGCGCGATAAATTAGCGACCGGGACGTGTATGGCACCCGCAGACGGGGTGTTTGTGCCCTTTCTGTCGTTTTGATATCGATATCTTTTTTGACGGTGTTCATGAAGGCTAGACTGACGCATATGCGACGACAATCTGCTTCACTATAGACGAATTCGCACACGGAACTTTGCCAGGCGTACTACATGGGGTAGTGATTGACATCGCGGTGGTTGATACATTGATTATTTATCAGTCATCTTCACTGATAAACCGAAGCAATGTGGCTCCGGTTTTTACTTATCCGCCGTAATTTCTTGTATCGATATATGTCCCACGTCCCTCAATACTTCGCGCCCACCTACATTTGGAAGAACCTCGGCTCTCTCAGTGCACTACTTCGTCTAGGTTTCGCATCCTGTGTCCTATAAATATTATAAGCCACCGAATAGGACTGTGCGATAATTAATTAAAGTGTTATTCTAACGGCTTCCAGGGGTTATATGGTATCGTCTTCTGCTGTTTTTCGCAAGGTTTAGTGCATGGGAAGCGGAAAGGGAAACCCCGAGAGAGCTCGAAGGGACTAAAGCGCTTAGCTACACCTGGTAGATTTGCTATCTCATTAAAGGTTACTCGAAATTCTGAAATGTGTTTTCGTTTAAAAATGATTACTCATGTAGTAGCAAAATGTTTGAATCTCGTCAGGATGGCTGCTTTTGAACGAGCTTACTCCGGTCGCCTGTAAAAACTGAACTCTAGAAAATACCACCTACGTAGTAGGACTTTCCCTTATTGATGTTCGACGCCATTAGAAATTCAAATACCTTTTTTCAGAAAACACTGAAGTATTCTTTTTGCGTTCATTTGGTAGCGGATTAGGCCTATGAATTTTATACTTGAAGAATGGGCACCTTTCGGTTTTTAAAAAGGTATTTGGTTATAAAATTTCTGAAGACCGCAAAAGGTCTATTCATTAATCATCGTGTCTGTCATGCGATAGCACATGCACACATGTGATTGCACATTCACAGTGCCTATGCCTCGCAAAGTCATGCTCATTCCGGTGGCAGCAACCCGGTAACTGCTTTGATTGACTGATTAAAACATTTGAGGATGATAAAAGCGTGTGCTGGTTCCCTGAATCTATATAGGGTTTTTAGGTCTCTAGGATTGATCCGCTCTCATGAAGGTGCAAGTCGAGACTCATGAGGGCAGTTGAACATTTGCCGGCAATATTCATCTGCCGTGTGCGGGTGCTGGTGGAGCTCGAGTGTGAGCTTCTAGGCAGAGCGGAACGAGTGAGTTCCCTTAGCGATCGGTGAGCGTTCATCAACGAATGCAAGTCAATATTTCCCATTTAAACGGCAAGCTGAGCCCCGAGGCTCAGTGGTTAGAGCGTTAGACTTCCGATCAACAGGTCGCGGGTTCGAGCCCCGGGTGGTGCACCACCCGGGGTTTGGTATGACTGGCGGATGATGGCTAATGAGTCAGAATTTGCCAATCCAGTCTCCCTTTGCTTTGCTGGCAATGTTCGTCTGCCTATACTACCAGCCATTGTGCAGCTGCCAGCTAGGCTTGAGAGTGAGCCACAAGGTGCAATGGGATGGGTGAGTCCCGTAAGCTATCGGTGACCGTTGGTTTGACGGCATCTTGTGATTGCTTGTGTGTAACAGCCTACAAGGGCTCCGCTGATAGGGAGTCACAGGACCCCTTACAAATGTTGTTAATCACGCAGTATAACAAAGGTTCTCTGGAATAGTAAAAACGTATGATTGGAGGGAAGAGAGCGGGTATACTAATCGAAAATCGGGGAGTAAGGTAAAAGGGGATGGATAATGGATTTCATCTGAAAGGAAATCGGTGAGTGTGAGGAATCTAACTGAGAGGGAAGACTGCTATCAAGAAAGATTCGCTGTTGAAAGTTTGCGAGTTTGTGAAAGCGATTTTTAGAATCCAAAATGGACTCTCAAAGACGAAAATAGAAGTTGTGGAGATGGTGCCATTTTTATTATTCCTCTCACATACCTGATTTTTGCGAGTTGGCTGAATGTGTGTTATGATAAACCTTTCGAATTTACAATATTTAAAACGCGGAAAATTGCAAAGTAATCACCACTCGTTGAAGGACGATCTGAAACTCGCCGTAATCGTACACACGGAATACGTCAAAAAGAAATTTGACTAGCGGAAAGTCCTCTTAGTATACGCAAAATGGTATGTTTGCGATTGCACCTGACAATTATATTTAAATTTATTAGTCACTCCCCGGCCTGTTAACATGAAAAATTCTATTACGGTGACGTCGCTATCGGTGAAATCAAACGAAACTCCGTGTGCGATAGTCAAATGCATCTCGAACAGTGTAGGTTCGGAAGGGAAATCAGCCAATTCCTGCGAAACCGTGTTGGAATATAGAATCGAAATTTAGGCTGTTTGTTAACGGCCATGCTTTATATTGCCCGTAGCGTACCTTGAGCGCACTACAATTGGGCGCTCGAAGCATTAGTGGACGGTTTATTCTACTCATAACTTGGAATTAGTAAAAGAAACTTAAAAAAGGACAGATGAAAAACTAACCACAATTACTGTGCACAACTGAAAGGTGTACTGATGTGTACGTGGCTGCGAATTGAAAAACACAAGCAAAACGGCAAACACTAAGTTTTCCTATGTCGTCTTCTGGTTTTATTTTACAACGCAGAGCACGTGAAATGTTGCCATACTGTGTTCCAAACTATTTGGCAGTGTTCTCGACGTAGATTGAGCCTTGTTTTGAATAAATGACTTGCTTGTGCGCCATATACCATCACAAATGCTTCTTCCATTTAGTGCCTCTTTAAAATTGAATAAAAGACTAAAATCTGCAAAATAACTCACGCAGTTGCTTGGAGGATATTCCATAGTAATCAGTATTCCACCCATACCTGAGTGACTTTCCATTTGTAAGCACGTGCAGCGACTTTCGATGCACATGGAAGCTCGACCGCGGTGTAGCACGACATCCACATACGCAGCATCCGTCGCACTGTCTCCTCCCTCCCTCACCCACCAGAGCCCGGTGGCAAGACAGAGTCATGAAGACCATAGATGGGGTAAAAAGTAGTGACTAAGAAGACTAAACAGCTCCTCTAGGTGTGTCACTCACACCTGATCGGCGTATGATCAAACCTTGTGGGGTCGGATCGAATCCAAGCGGATTGGGAATGTCATATATAGACTGCAATAAGAAAGAGCTATTGCAACTTAACGCTCCGTCAGACATCTGATGCTGGGATGTACCCCCAGTGCCCGATTGATATATACAGTCCGTCTACGCGGACCACATACTCCCTGTTCTCCACACAACACGTCAATTTTTCGTACAAAAGGGTAAGGTGAGAGGTTCGAATCTAAAACGCATGAGAGTGTCACGGGAGCCACATTAAGAAGTAGCCGTTGAGCCTGACTCGCAGTCCACCAATCAGTCATTCCACTCGCATAATGTAAGCACATTGCCCACTCCGCGCGTTTTTAATTTTTTGGGGTTCACTTATAGGCGACTGAGGAGAGCAGACTAATAATAAAGGTCATCAATTTCCCCCACCCTCTTTTTTCCTAGTCCTCTTCAGCGTCGATCACGATACGAACATCGGGGAGTGCACAATCGAGGACCACAGTGGCTCCCCTTGCGCCACTGAAGGGGAAAATAAGTTCCAGGTTCAACTCAAGCGCAGCTATGACTCGCAAAACGGAAATGCAGATTCAAAAAATTCAACGTCTCTGCAGGTTAATAAACCAGTTCCAGGAAAAATCCAATGACAACGAACACGAGTATGCTTCTGTAATCTAAGTTGCGTGAGAAGATGATGAGAAAAGTCCGGCGCATGGTGACTTGCAACTCTTGTCTACAAATGTGCCCTTTCGTGTTTGACAAATGGTCATATTAGAAGGGTCCGTATGCCAAATTTTGTATTTTGTAAAAAGTACTCAAAACTTGGTGATATAAACAGCATTTCGCCTGCTTAAACGTCTTTATTCAGTGGATGCCGGATGCCTCACGTGCCACATCTTAATGGACAGTTGACGCTAATTGGTCTGTACCTCCGTAAGCCATGCGTGCGAAGTGAACAACAGGCCATAGCCTTGAAGAAGTCACCCGGCAATAATTTCCTATTTGCGAGAAAAAAATAGAAAGAGAGAGAGAGCGAGGGGGTGTGAGATTTCTTGCACGGTGGCACTAAAAACCCCTGCAAGGAAGTGGTATGCTCAACCGTTATGCGTCAAGAGTTGCTACTCTCCAGCGCACGAAAATTCAGTCGAAGCAAAGGCCTGAGAGACAGAGAAAAAAACAACTGGGTGGGCTCTTTTGCCAGAAAAAGCCAGGAATCCAATGAAGTAATTAATCTGTGGAAACATCCCAACTTGGAAATAAATTACGGCTGGCCAACGACGGCAGCCATTTAAGTAACCCCGCTCTTTGCTGATTTACGGCTCTCAGGGGCAGAAATAAATTATTTCCTCTCCATCTCTAAGAAAATTAACTTTTTGTTTGCAGTCATACTGCATGCAAAGGCGGGCTTTTTGAAATTGAGCCATCATTTTTATGCACTCCATTCGCACGTGAATCCTCTTATATGTACGTCGATTGGCCATTATATACCGAATTTTAACCGTTTTTGTTTATTCAAACTTCAAAATGAGGTCATCAGCGCAAGACGCTGGCACCATTTTGAACGAAGTCCAAATTGATCGATATTTTGAGACGCATTCAAGGACGATTCTTCGCAGTGAATGGAAGACCTTTTTTGCTGAAAGTTTTGGAATTTAACTTTCAAAATAAAGCGTAGCTCTCTTTCTTTCTTTCTCTTTTTAGTTTCCACACCTGACACGGTTCATTAAGGCCCTAACGTGTGTCCGATGTGAATGCCGTCCGCCAGGCTCCTCGGGTCGAACCGACGTGCGTTTTCACCTAGGAGCGGGCACATAGCAACTATCTATCGGGGCCAGAGATGCCTTATTAATAGCTAGAAGATAATGACTTGTTGGTAGCTAGCCTTCGTCCCTTTGAGCCAACCGAATTCATGTCGTAGGCAGAAAACGACTCAATATTCTGAAAGATGAGCGCCACCGATCGTGTTACGGAACAGACTCTTCCCATTGTGCTGTGGGTCTCCCTCTTGAGCCCCATCAACAGCCGCAAAGCAGCTAGTTGTATAGGCAGATGAACCTTGCCGGCAAAGACAAGGGCGACTGGAATGGCCATTTATGGCTTATTATCCGCCATCAGCCCAACCGCAACCGACAGAAAACGCGTACGGTACTCAGTGTTTCGGATGGTGCACTTCTAATCAACAGATTCAAGCTTTCGGGGTTGTAAAACCTGGGCTTGTGTTTGACTGGCTGATGATGACTAATAAGCCAGAAATTAGTATTTAAATGCCTCTTCTCTTTGTCTGTCATTGTTTTATATCCAGTTTTAAAATGTTGATTCATTTCCTCACTTAGAGGGCCCTCTTGTTCAGCCATGTACTCACGCACTTGTGCTTGCATTTTGTCACAAACTGCCATCTGAAGTATGCTCAACCCTCCAAAAAAGTTCGTCTTTCTTCCGTAAACGGTTACGTTGGACTTGATCAAACGACCGCAAGGGTCCGTACATGGTTTAGCCTGTTCTGCAACTCAAGTCATTTATGAAAGCCTAAAATTTCGTTCGGATTTTATAGCCAATCAACTGTCTTTGGGCGTTATTCTGCTTACACAAAAAATGTTTTTAAACCTGCCTAAAGGAACTCTTGGTCGTTGATTCTGTCCACATCAATTCGACTTCCTTCTGGTATTACGGCGAAAATTCGGTAATTCCTGCATTCAAAATAAAAGCACACATTCATTTTTCCACATAATTGAATCTTGCTATTTTTCTTTCAAAATGGACACCCGTTTTGTCTAGACAACAGTCCGAGTGCATAAGCTTTTACCTCAAATTGCTGACGATGGCCGAACGCCTGAAAATTTAACCACGACCTGGTTTTGAGGCTCAAAATCTGGACCTGAGGATCAATCTGATTGCAAACATGGTCCAAGAAATGGCTCCTAGAGTTCAAAATGCAAAAAGTGTGCCGTTCTCCACCCGCGCCAACTAATTATCTTCCAAGTGACAACCTGAGGGCGTATTACTTGAACGAGACTCAAATTCTCATGGAATGTTCACAAAATGACCTCGGTGTTCGGACACATAGCAATCTGAAGCCATCAAGACAGCAAAAAACACCATGCGCTCCTGCCTTTCAAATCTGCTGTCTTCTCTCGAAGTTTGAACCAGTGCTTTAGAAAGGTAACTCGAAGTCGATGTATTGTGCATCGATTTCCGCAAAGCCTTTGAAGCTTCTGAACTGGATAAAGTCATTTCTGGTTGGTCGAAAACAATGCGTCTGTATAGGAGAGGATAAATCGGACTGGGTAAACCTGAGTAGTGGCATTTCTCAAGGCTCCGTTCTCGGTCACTTACTTTTTATCCTTTATGTAAATGACAGTCTTTGGGAGCTGAAATGCGGTAAGATCATGTTTGCCGATGAAGTTAAGCTGTGAAAAGTCATTAAAGACACGAGTGATCAAAATGCTCTGCAAAATAATCTGCGCAGACTGCAAATATGGCCAGAGAAGTGGGTCCTAGATTTTTATGTGTAAAAGTGTGCCGTTCTCTGCCTGCGTCCAGCTATTATTCTTCAAACTGACAACGTAAGGGTATATTACCTGAACGACACTCAAATTCCCATCGAATTTTGGAATACAGAACAATCTGAAGCCATTATTGCAATACGTCAAGGCTGCAAACACCGCCAGCCGATTACTACAAGCTATCAAAAGGGCGTTTGTAGCGTTCGGCGAAGACCTCTTTGGTAAAGTCATCGGTACCTTCGTTCGACCTCACCTAGAATATGGCATACAGGTGTGGCGGCCATGGCTCGTTAAAGGCAACATATATCTCGATTAAGTGCAACGTCGCGAAACAAAGCTAGTAAGAGGTCTAAAATACCACTATTTTTTAGAGAGACTAGAATGCCTAAACCTATTCCCCCTAGGTTACATGCAGCAAGGATGTTATCTTATCTTAGTTTACAAAGGTTGCGCTTTGCGTATATGTTTCAGTGGCACCTCTCGCCTCATCTTCGTGGACACGAAATGAAGCTGCGCAAGAAAATGTCCAGGCTAAACTTCCACTCTGAATTCTTTATGCAACGGGTAGTGAAACAGTGTAATGATCTCCCACGATCAGTCGCGGTGGCGACATCCCTAGAGCTTTTCAAGTATCACATGGTTAATTATATGTGTCCCTTGTTTTCCCCCGATGATCTTAATTTTGAAGTAACACCACGTCAACTCCAGACATTAGTTATTTGTAAAAGCAATGCTACTTCTATTTTTTGAATACTATTTATATAGTGTACATTGTTTAGAGTACGTACCTACCTGTATCTGACACACGGGCATGTTAGGAATAGGGTTTTCAAAGGCGTTGCTTATCACCCTCTCCAAATAAATTGATATGTTTACGTTAATTTTTTCACACGTCGCTGATCGCCCCAGGAACTTTTTATTTTAGTCTAACGGCTTTGGGGTCACTTTAAATAATTAATCTGACCAAATTAGGACAAAATCCGAGGTCTCGGTGTGATCCGAGTCTCTGATAGGAAGTGCATGGACGGTGTACAGCCGACGTTCTAACCACCCGAATTACCGGATCCTGACCGAGATCCATACTTCATTAATTACTTTGGGGTCGCTTTACTCGTCTAAGCTACAGCAACAGATGTAATCCACCAATTAAAATACAGCAAACTGACTAACCAATCAGGGCTTCCTAAGCCAATAAACTTGAATTCTCCAGATGGCCACAAAACTCAATTAAGAGTCTTTTTGGCCTTTTTAACTAAAACATCATTAAGAATATGCAGGTCTCTGTCAGGGCTCGTAAGTCAGATGATTAGTGCATTGACTGTACTGCACTCCTGTCCGTGCTCTTCTGGGTTTGAATACCCCCGAGACTGCCGACTTTTTCGAAATTGCGTTCGATGAATTTTAATTTTTTTCCGCATGACTGCAGAATGTGTTGGGCAAAGCGGAGTTTTTTCTGGATGACCGCCAAGCCTTTAGTGTATGTACGCTTATTTTGTATCGTGAGGGGATCAATGCCAAAACTAATTTCCCACATTTTGAATGGGAAATTCTAGATGACCAACTGTACTCTAATTAGTTAGCTCACTGTTTCAGGCACAAATTCGAAAATTGAACTACGGGTAAGGGCAGGAGCAGAATGGAACCGAAATTTCTTTTGCGCACAGAATCGTGTGACCGGACCAATTTGCTGCTACCATTTTATTAGCGCAAGCGAAGGAAAGTTGATTATGTGTTTTTTTCGTGCGCCTTCTATGAAGGCTCTTGCATGAACCAGACATCTTTCGTGTTGTAAAACGAAACTTGGATTTTGAGGAAAACAAGTTCTTTATATATCATGATTTTTTACCAGGATATATTCGAAAAATCACCCTTCGGGTGACTAACCATAAATTGTCATTGGGTATACAAATCAGGGCTCTGTATGTTTTCCTATTAATTATTAAGTTTCCTTGAAACGATTGCCCATAATCCACTATTAAAGTAATTGAATTAGTTCTAAGTACTAAATGGTAAATGGATCGACACTTCAAATAACTTTTGATAGAATGACTTATTGCCTTCAATATCTCCTGTTAGGGCTCTTGAGTCACTTTTTGGATTCCTTTTGATTAACATTGGTAGGAATGCAAGCAGTTCATCTAGGTTGAACATATTATACAGTTTCTTCTGTTACAAAAGAAGGATTGGGAATTAAAATCGAGAATTGGATGTGAGGCAGTAATTTCGATTATTAAGTTAATTCACTTGCGAATTGCGGTCTTTGATCTCTACACTAGATAGGATATTGTTCGAAATTCTCGTTTCGCCTTTAAGTTTGTGGTCTATCACTTCCAACAACCTCTAGGAGTAGAAGTTCATGCATCTACTTGGTGTTAGAGTATACTTTTATAATGATTTAAATTGTAGTTATCTTTGTGTTGGCAGTAGCCTTTCACCTACAAATTAATATATAGTGTAAAATAAAATTACACCAGGAAGTCATGCGTAAGGACGATGTCGCAGGTCGCATGCAAGTCTTCCAGTTCAATGTAGAAATGTAACAACGTTGACTTTTTTGTGGGTTGCAGCCATCATCGATCCACATAAACTGGTTTCCACTTCTTCCGTGGTGCATTCCGCAGCCAAGCCGATTTACGGACAATTAGATTTTGTCTCGTCAATTAAACTGAATCTCAGTCGTGACGCCCGAACGTTGACTTCCAACACTGCTAATGTCCACTTGCACATAGTTCATATGAAACGTCCTTTTCTAAGAAGCAAACAGAACGAAACAGAAAAATAATAAAATTGATAAAGAGCACTTTATGTTTCTGTGTCTGAGTAGCAAAAATGCCCATTGAAAAATTCAAAAGACAATTTGGCGAGTATATGTCAGCTTTCAAGTAATTCTCATCAGGCACTTACATTTATATCACTGTGTAACTAAGTCGAATATGCGGGGCAAAATATATTGGTCGCACGAGCCGGCGTTTGTCTAAAAGAGTACGAGAACACCAACCAGCATGGTTAGGAAAGGGGTAGATAAAGAACATAAACAGCTCTATCCTAGCGCAGGTAGGAGACACAGGCCATCATGTAAATGCGAAAGAGGCATTCCGGGTAAATTACAAGGTCACCTCAGCCTATTCAAAATTCCTTGGACATCGGCTGTTGACTACGGCAAAAGCAGCTGCAATCAGGCTACGCAAACCGGTCCTGTGCTCTCAAAAGCAATTTATGCAGGCACCGCAATTACCGTGGCCGAAGGCCACCAATTTTGCCACCCGCATCTAATTACCTGTCCCGGCGGCCACAATTCCTCTGACCATGATCAGAAAACGGACCGAAATTTTTATTTCCCCCTTCCCCCACCCTGACAACCGTACAATTTGTTCTACGTACCCGCATATTTGACTTAGTTACACAGTGATATACATGTAAAGGCCGGATGAGAATTCATCGAAAGCTAACGTACGCTCACCAAATTGTTTCTGTTTCTTTGAAAGTTTCGTAGTCCAAAGTATGAATCATTTATATGCCTTCGCTCGGTAGAGAACGGGAATAGGATCGCCCCATGTTGACTGTCGTAGTCCACAACAGTGTAGTAGAGTGTTGGTGACTTACGTTGGATTATAGTGAGAGCAGCCTTGCAAAGCATCTACCTCACTATTTGTTCCACTTCCCCTCACTTATCACCAACACTATAAATTTTATCACCTGCAGCGTCGTTAGCAACACCACCAGTTCAAAAAACCACCTTTTCATTCTTTCATTAATGCCCAGCACATTCGCATCACCTTTCGGCTGACCCTTGAAACTCCATCACAATGAACCTTGCGAACGCGTGTCCTGAGCCGTCGCATCCGCTTTACCTGCCCATTCTGCTCCAGGGCATTTGGTCATCACATGGACCTTTTCGGCCGTATGCACCACTGATAGCACATTCACATCCCGCAGTTGGGCACCTCCGAATCCGCCTCACCGAGATTGACGAATCAGGGTCTGGCGCTCTGACATGCATAAATCACACGCGCCTTGCCTGTCAAATACAGCCTGGAGCTTTCGGTATGTGTATATGTTGGCATAAGCGCCTCCACGACAACGGGACTAACGAAAATATCATCGTGACCAGCAGATCTTCTGAACTTAAAATCTCAATTATCGCCGACAGTTCAACCCGTCGTAGTCCGACAATGTCAGCCGTATGGTCCGTAGCAGTGTGCTGCAGGGATGGTGACTTAGGTCGGATTATAGTGAGAACAGACTTGCGCTGCGTCTGCCTCACTCTATTTTACTCCCCCCATCGGAGCCCACTGTCATAATAGAGTCAAGAAGAGCGGAGCTGGGAGATGAAACCCATTATACAAATGGCTGTGCGATTTATTTCAGGGAAAACTAGGTCAAGCTTAAGGTTAGGTTGAGTGTTATGCTTACACGACGGTTAACGTCAGGGTTCATATTAGGATCACAAATAGTTTTTCTGTTAGAGTAAGTTTTTCGGTTAGGACAAGGGTATGCGAACTTTAGCGCCCGTCCAGTTGTTTTACAAGGAGTGTAAATTCCCTCTGATGGCTAAACCTAAACTGGGCTAGACGGCTGCTCACCGATCGGTTATGTGTCTCGGGGCGCACTCTCGAGTCCCGCCCGCAACCGCATAACGGCGAGTGGTATAGACAGAATGATAATTCCAACAGAGTTAAGGGCTATTAAGCCAAAATGGCCATGCCAATCTTTCCTTTCTCTGTCGGAATTAGCATTCTGCCTACACCACTAGCCATAGTGCGGCTGCTGGCATGGCTCGAGAGGGAGCCCCAAGGCAGCTCTGTACGAGTGTCCCCCAACAGATCGGTGAGCCTTCATCAATCAATGCCAATATTCCCGCTGTAAACTGTTCACACAACGAACCCGTGGGGCAGTGGGGTAGAACGTTGGACTTCAAACCACCAGGTTGCGAGTTCGAGCCTCGGATGGTGCACCAACTTGGGTTTTGTGTGGCTAGCTGATGACGGCTAACATGCCAGAAATGGCCCAACGCCTAAATCGAAACTTGCAGTCAGCTGACCGACTGATGAACTAAGATTCAGGCTCTAATGCTCCCCCCATGATCTCAGTGTCATGTAGTGCGGTCTGAACTTGTGAAGTGGAAAGTTTAGTTGCGGTTTCTTGTTGTGTCAGCCCGATCCTTCTCGAGACGTCTTTATAAGAAGCTGAATGTAGATCCAAACTGTGCGTATTAGGCAGCGGAGGTTTCATTCTGTCTGTTCTGCATCCAGTCGAGCCTTTATCTGCGTAATTCTCGTACGTATGGTAGCTGCCAGAAGAGGGGCGATACCCACATTCAACTCTGTGGCAATGAATTCTGTTGTCTCTGACATATGCTGAAGAGCTCTTCTTTACCAATTGGTCTCCCGAGATATCGTAGCTTTTGTGCTGTTTCCTCTGATTCATTGTAAAGCGTATTTACCAGTTCGAAGATTGCCCTTACACTACCACGTTTGTGCATCATCGTATGGTTGTCATGATATTTGAGTTCCTGCGTTCTGCTAATTGTCTTTCTATCCACTGTAGCAGTAAGACTGACTTCTTCTACTACAACCCCGTCTAAAGCCGCGATTCACCAATCAGGATTTGATAATGGGCATGTAAAAGCAGTCCCTGGCCGGAGACAGCATAATTACTGAAGGAATAACAAAACCACTAAGTAGTGAGGATCTCGTCAAGTAAAAGTGTCCTTTCCATGGGACGTGCTCCTGAAGGTTTTTTCTGCCGGCATTCCTCCCTCATCGTTTGACCAATTCTGGGAAAAAATTAGCCGGGATATCCGGCAACCCGGTTATGCCACCAAATTACGACGAACTATGGGTTGTTGCAGAAATTTCTTTTAAGCTTACATAAATAACGACGAAAACAGGCAGTGCTGATTGGACAGGTGTCGTGAATATTCGCAATATTAAAATCATTGTGAATCCTGCTTTTAACTTTTGGTTTAACCAATGCAATCGAAGCCGAGTCTGGTGAGAGGGGAATTCGTATGTCCGGTTGTCCTCGCGCCGCCAAAAATGAACCAGCACAGAAGGGAACTAATCTGCTGACGTCGGATTTTTATTTCAGTTACGCTGGCGAACTTCTTCTTTAGGTGAAAACATAAAGGTATATTCAGACGAAATTTAGAGAAGTAACTCATACAGATCTGCGTGACTTGCAGCCTTCGAACTTGCCGTGAACTTACTGTACCCTGATAGTGTACGGAGTGGCGTTAAGGGCCATCTGCCAAAAAGAAGAATATGCTTAAATTCGAGCAAGGGAGAGTAGGAGCACGTTTTGATAATCGAATTCGCGAGTGTAGTTGAAACATACAAGGATTTTTTATTTAGAAGCATCAGAAGCTTATTGAACCTGGCCCTGGCTGCATATACATATCAAAAACCAATGAGAAGAATTTAGTCTATTTAATTCGCCTTAAAGTATTGGATGTTTACATAAGTATCTCCATAGTGTATTTAGCAACACAGTCATGCCTGGAAAAAACATTTTGCCGTCAGATGTATCAATAGTCAGGTTTGAAGTGCAGCCGAACAGACATACACTCTTCGGAATTTATTGCCTCTAATTTCAAATGATGTTTTCTGACAAAGCCCTGGCAGTGGTTTCTTACTAGTCAATTAGAGAAAATATTTCAGAACATTTTTCTAGGTTTTGCACCCTGTGAAACACCTATTTTGCATAAACCTTAACGCGTTAGAGATCTACAACGCTTGGCTAGCATTTCAAAATGAAATCCATGGACACCTCAGTGGTTCTGAGAAAAATGAGCCTGAAGAGGAGACTTATGCCAAGACTCTCCGTTGAACAGGCGGAACTCGCGCAGGGAATGTTTACATGTTGCAAACAAAGTTCTACTGAGGTACATGGCCATGATTAATTCGGTTAGGATAGTTTTTATTGTCACCGTCGCAAAGAAACGGCACTCCCTAGAGTACAGCTGGCTTGGAACCTAACCGACAGCAATAAATCAAACTCAAAAATCGTCTTTGATCCTTGTTTTAATCCTAACCGTAACCGTAGCTCAGCCCTAACCCTGGCCAGGATTTCTCTGTGATGTAGTTCAAAGCCCTTTGTAAACTGTGGCTATCCTATTCGCGTGTCCTGCCACGCAGAGGCACGTTAAAAAAAAACATTGAAGATAATCATTGGTCTAGTTTTGCGTCTATAGTGTTTGAAATCTAGACTTTATCATGGGACAAACGTGCTCTTTTCAAATTGTCTGCTCACCCCAAGAAACACTGATTTGCCGGAATAAACCAGAGTAATGCATAGGCAGCCTGCCAAACAACCTTAATGACGTCCCAAAATATCGTGAACACCACACATCTACCCACCGTCATTGCATATTTATGCGAATAAGGGTCTAGTAAAAAATATCCTAGAGCAATCAGGCTACGAAGGTGCATAAACGGCAAGGAAGGTTGATCAGAAATGTGGGCGATCGACGACTGACAACTGTCTTCTACGCCACCCGAGATCGCAGAAATGCGGAGAAGAAGCCCAGAACTCTTTGAACTCTTGGAGCTCACGTGATCCACCTCGCACTGCTCTAGTAAGAGTCAGTGAGAAAAATATGGCTCAATGGTTAGTGCGTTGATCTTCTGCTAAACAGGCCACGGGTTCGAGCCTTGGGTGGATATGACTGGATGATGACGACTAATGAGCCCGAAATGGGTATTCCAGTCTGCCTGGTCTTTGTCAGCAGTGGTACTCTACCACTACTACTACCTGCCACTATGTGGCTGCTGGCGGAGCTCGAGAATGAGCCTCGAGGCAGAATGGGACGAATGAGTTCCGTTCACGTTCGGAGGGCGTTCATTACCAAAAGAAAGGACTCTCGCATCCAACTTACCGCCTCCGCAAGCGACTTGATCTTGTGTGCCATGCGCAGCCGGAAACTTGACCGTTGTTTCGGAAAGTGATGTATGCAGTGTGCCCCACCAAATGCTGACGCAGGGTCAGCGAATTTGCTTGAATTACAGTAGGCAACCCGTCTAGTGAAACAAGCGGAAGGAAAAGGCGATACTGAATTGTCTGATTCTAAAATACTCCACATTCTATTTATTAACATAGCATATGCCAGAAAAGGCCCTTTTGCCATGCAGAATATATTTATTAATTATTTTATCAAGTAAAATAATGGCAACTTTGAGCGGAAATCTACATGACCTTGCATTTCGGTTGATTCCTATCCTAGTAGCTATCCGACACTAAGTTTAAGCTGCTGTGTGTGTTTTCTATGAGAAGATGGTAATATAAAAGTGACAGTTTTAACAAATAAAAATAGCTACACTTGAAAATGGATTCTTTGTCACCGCAAATGCGATGGAGCAAGGTGCAAACCAGCAGTTTAATCTTAGAAACTTAGACGTTTGGTTGATTTTTAAAATTCAAGTTTACAAATCCGTGTGATTTGATGCCGTACAAAGCAGAAATAACGTCTACTGAAATTTCTTTGTTTACACCTTCTGAAAATGTTCTACCCTCTGAAAGTACTGTTAGGTCTTAATGTCTGTCAGCCCTCTTAGTAAAAAGCTCTGTTAAGTTTGAAGCATGTAATTAGAAATGTTTTGTATTATCTAGTTTCCGTTTATACATAATTCAGAAACGGAACGGGTAGAAGATTATGAATTTTTGACTTTCTTAGTTTTTATACGAAAAGTCGAACAGTGACTAAAAATACTAGCAGAATGAGGTTTCTGACCGAAGCAAGGGAAAACTTGATGATAATTTCGCGCTTGTTAGAAATCGTCGGATAACCTTAACAGAGCCTCGGGTTACCGCAACTCAACCTCGAATCCACGTTCTTCGGTCATCGAGCGTTGTTACTTATAACGTTCTACCACTTTGGTTTGCGAGTGTGAATTCTAACTATGGTTGGTTTGCATTCGGTTTTGGTTTAAAAGTAAAACAATCAGGTTTCGGTCAAAGAGTGCACATGACAAGTAGACCGAATAAGCAAACCAGGGGGTGTGTAAGGAGCAAAACTTCTTTGCAGATCTACTAACGGTAATCGAGATCAGCCGAATGCTCACCTGTGCAACCGAAATTGAATAATTAGCACAAAGTAGAATTAACACGAACTGATTATTAGAAGCAGGAATAATAATCAAGCAAGGATATGGTGTGTACAGTAGAGAACCTATCTTATGCAAAATGCCGAAGTTTGCGAAAGATTGATAATCACCCGCAAACCGGCGCGAACGCTTGTGACAAAAGGAACAATCTTCAGGAAACGTCAAAGGTAATTTAATTTTGTTGAGACATACTAAATTTTTTTGAGAAAAATGCGGTTAATTCTCTAAACGTGAAAATTCGCTGTTTATGTGATGAATAGTTTTTAAATAGAACTGTCAATCGATAGCGTAAGCATACATATTCGTGTATATTATGAAACCTATCCTTTCGTTATATTGTCGTACAGGTATTTATGGTACTGGATTACCATTAGTTTCAGATCGTCTTTGAAGTACTGGTGGATATTTCACGATTTTTCATCGTTTTTAAAACACAATGGCAATAAATTCCCTACGAGCACCAGCCCCGCCTGGCCCCCTCTGGCCCAGGGGCCAGGCGGGCCATGCGGGAGCCAAGTTGATGGCGTGGCCCCCTCTGGCCCCCTTGCTAGAAAAAAATTGCGCAGCGGGACCCCACGATTTTCTCGCATTAGCAACCCCTTTTACTTTTTATCGAATGCCCACCGCACATAACCTTCCCCATCCTAATCGGTCACTACTGATATACCCCTAATTATTGTTCTAGTAACGGCCCAATTTCATACAATAAATATGGCTTACGTTTGGATCCATTCAAGCCATTCCTGCGATGTACCCACTCACACCTGAAATAGGATATTTGAAGATGAAAGTTGCAAAGTAGTTGCTTATAAAAAAATTTAAATAACACTGTACATGCGCAGTATAAATTGTTCATGGTTTTTCCACGTGGCTACTGTTATTCGGTGGCAGTTCGTAAAATGCAGAAATATGTTGGTTACCGTGGTGAACATTATGAAAAGATGTATAAATCACAAAGTCAGGATTAAAATAAATATCACTAAGTTAATAACGTTTCAACCTGAAATTCGTTAAGTGTAAAGACATTGAGATAATTACCATGTCTTCGGACGCAGACTTTCTCCGTAAATTAGACCACTGGTGGAACATTCCGGAAGCTGAATAAATATGCTGGATTAATTCAATGGAGTAGTTTTACCTTCTCAGTTGCATCCCGGCGTTTTGATCTGCCACCGTACCTATCTCTGGCACCATGAAACCAGTCAATAGCTGTTCTGCGAATAACATCCGCGGAACAATTATTGAAGCTGGTATTTAGGCGAATGGCTTCTGCAGACGTCAGGGAAACGTTATGACCTACCTGTAAAAACTCTATAGAGTGGACAGCCAATAAATGACCGCTTGTCAGTGGATCCGGCCCAGCAGATGTTTAGGCACAGGGGTGGTCCAATAAAACATGTCAAGAGGTTCCGGAAGAACTCTCTTTTATTTTTCCCCCTAACACAGACAACCTTTCTATCTACAAATCCCGAACAACATTTAGAAATAAATATATCCAAACCGCCTCATTGGCATAATCCGTTGTCCTACTCATTCCTCCAAGGAAGTCATTGTAGGCCTCCTCTGTGCACAGGGCAGACGACAGATCAACTGGCTAGCAGTGTTGGGGACAGCTATCGCCCGTGTTTCCTTGCACATGTCGTTTAAGGCTGCCCATAGTTGTTCCGTGTTGCGAGCCTGCCTGTCTGCTATGTAATCAACTTTTTTTCCAGGTTAAGGTTAAAAACAATGAGAAAAGCCGTACCATAGCAATTCCATGTCCTTTCGTAGTTCCTTGATTGAAGTTGAAAGGACACCTTCAGATCGTTCAGGTAGTAGTCTGAGGTACACATTAGTAAAAAATGCTTACTGATAAGTGGACGGAGGAGATGGTCGTACTGGTGTACTCCCAGGCATCGATGGGCCCGGTATATTCTCATCATTCCTAGGTCTTAAAACAATATTGTCGAAGGTTCTTACTGCAATATCGCTAATGCCATCGGTCAGCCAGCCAGTCCCCGTTCTGGCTCTGTTGACCGGCCAATGAAATCGTCCTCATCTTCGGACGCCGAAGTGAGTTGGCGTGGACAGATGAATAGCATTTGAGGTCATCCGTCTCCTCAGCCTTTTTTCCAACTTTTTGTTGTTCTTTTTGGAACGTGTGCAACAAGGGAATGAAAATAAAGTGATCATCAATGTTAAAAGCGACATATTTACATATAATATCAGATAGGGTTGCAGTCGAAGGACAAGTTGCCAAAGTTGGGGCTTTAAACATGAAAAGGCTAGAAGAAGAAATGTATGTTGTAAAAAAGTCACAGCAGTCAACAAACGGAAGTTACTGTATTCAATTAGAGGTAATAGATGTAAGAACACACGGTCTGCCAACGACCAGTACCACGTTGTCCGGCGTTTCCTTCGAGAGCACATAACCGTTGTGGAAGATGGCAGGGGAGCTGCGGGGTAGCTGTATATATCGTGGTACGCCATCATCGTCGTCCAACAGCATGGGGCATAATGGCAAACCAGGCATAGGTCTTTCTGTAATATGCGTTTATCGAAACCTTCAAAATAAGATATTCCTTGAAAGCATTTATCGAGATAGTGAACTTTTGGATATTCTTTCTGATGGTGATGACCATTTGCGTCATAGTTGTAAATTCACCCAAACACGGAAACTAGTTGCCGAAAAAAATGAACGTCCACAACAAAACTCGTTAATCAATGTGCTTTAAATCAATTAAAAAAACATTTTATCATAATTTAACCGTTTAGAAAGCGCGTTAATTAGATATTTATTTTGACGAATATATGCTGAGTTAAGTCAAAGTGAAAATGTGGAAGTTTTATCAGTTTCGTGACTTCCCTAAAAATAGATGATATATTATCGGCACTTTTTGCTACATTTTGTTTTACTTTAATATCCCGTTCTAAGATTCCGAATACTCAACAGAGTATCTGAATATGTACGAAGGCTTTTCGAAAGTTGCCCTTCTGTCCATTGCGTTTCTAAATTCCGGATGAGTGGAAACTGTGCTTTACAAAAAGTATGTCATCGCATACTTCCAAATCAACCTAGGTGTTTCTGTAGTCCTTCTCCACAGTATCTTGTACTGTAGAAAGTTCTAACCACGTGTTCCACGCGCGTCCGTAGAATCTTCTAGAAAACGCGCCCCTTGATGGGGCGCGCTCGATTCTTCATCCTATTTATACGTCTAGTACTTAAACATGATTTATGTTTCTTATCAAGTTTTATAACATAATACTATAGTTTAAGTTTTAATGTAAGGAAAATATATCTAGCTTAAGTTTGTTTTAATTCATTTCTCTAATACAACTCAACCAATCATCACCAGTGGGAGCCGACCTTGTCAATGGAGATGTTATAAATACGGCTGAGGAATGAAATCCTGGACCCCCGTTTTCCGGCCGCATCTTCGACCAGGAACCATCTCCGCAGCCCGTCCGTCGCTCCTCCCGGATCTCAACTGAACAGCCATCCAACTGACTTAGATTATTTTTGTACCTAGGTTCCCATTCCCATTAGTTTCTTACTGTACTTAGGTTACTAGTATATTGTACACATCCACGTCTTCCTGTCCTTCTGGGTCGCTGCTTGTACGTCTCGGGCACGTTACAGTACGTATTTTGTTAACGGCCTTCGTGTTCACCGTATTAAAATAATGATAATACTGGTAAAGGAGTTTATTCCTGCATTTTGTAGCAAAATATGTCAGCGATTTGGCAAAAAACATTTTTAAAGCTGAATTTATTTCTTGTTTCTCAAAACCACTGCGATTCCTTGAACCTGCCTTTGCCTGATTTTCATTGAATTTAGATATATATTTGAGGTTCCAGGAGGGAGCTAGTTGAAACCTTTCGTGCTTCTATCAATGTTCTTTTATTGCATAGTGCACAAAATTGTATACCTTGCTCTGCGATGCTAAATAGCATGGGAAATTTCTTCAATGTCCGGTGACCTCCGATTTCGTCCAAATGCTGCCTGTCTTCCTTCAATATTTAAGATTGAAAATGCAGTGTGCTTTAGAAAAAAAGGCTTCATGAGCACCAAATCCATCCAACAACCTTAAATAACAATATCAACTGTACGCTTAATTAATCACTCAAATTTCGATCACACTTTGCACATGTTAAGTCATCTACTGTAGTCGAGTTCAACAGCGGATAACCCATGGAACGTGTCTTACAGAAATTAACCGTAATAGGGGTTTTCCTGTGAGGTATTAGGACGCAGGCTTCTAACCCTTACCTTATCCCCAAGCTAGACTCTCACTGTTAAAAATAATCTCAACTTCAACCCGAGGAAAAAATTAATCGAAAAACGTCCACCTAAATAAAGTTAGTGGCGAGGCTTGCGTACTAAACCCACCCGACTGCATAGCATATCCTTACCGTTAATTGTTATTTTTACTTATTGTAATCCCTTGCCGATATCATGGTCAAATTCATATCTAAGATAGGGTTTAGCTTTTTTGATAAATAATAGCATCAAAATTTGTACAAAACAATACCTTTGTTTATATCTAAGTAACTTCGACTTTTAAGTGAGAACTGTCCACCGTTCGTGAACGGCCAGTTTCTTGTTCCTACAAGAACAGGACAAGGAATTTCCTGCAAAGACCATAAAATGTCCCAAGATAGATCATCTTCCATATTGGGTGTAAGACTTGGTGGAGCGAGGATAACTTCGGTCAAAATTTGGAACAACAGCTTCTTGTGAGAATTCCTCCACAGTCTTATTCCAATGTTCCATTAGTAAACTTTAATTTATGGAATAATCCATATTCCTATTGAGAGAGTTTGAATATCTTCACATGCTTCAAGTCGTTATATAACAGTAGTTATTACAGCTTGACGGCCGACAATACAGCGGTAAATATAAATTATATTTTTTTCCAAATACAATCAACAATTACTTAACTTTGCGAATTTCTAAACTCAATTTAAACCTACCTTTCCAATCTGAAAAATCACTTTCTACACTCACAAGCTTATTAAGACTTTTATAAATTACCTAAGAAGACGAAAAAGTTGGCCCTTCTTCAAAAAAAGCACCTCTGAATATAATCGTTTCATGCTTTCATCAATTGAAATTAATTATGTAAAGAAATCATTACAACCTTTAACATCATACGCTAGCTTTCCTAACTCATGAAGTTCTCTTGGTGCTAATGCAGGAATTCTATCTGGCCCAGGCGACTTGGCAGGCTTTATACGGTGTAATTCAGCCCTAACTACGGTTGGGTGAAAAGTCTAGCCCCTCTATTGTGGAGGAATAAGAAGAAGAAAACGGGCAAGGAGGGGAAGGAAGAAGAAGGAGAAGAAGAAGAAGAAAAAAAAGAAGAAAAAGAAGAAGAAAAAGGGCAAGGAGAGCAAGGAGAGGATAAAATTGGTTGACAAACTACGGTTGACAAACTACGGTCGGTGAAAAAGTCTAACCCCTCTATTGTGCAGGAAGAAGGAGAAGAAAAAGGGCAAGGAGGGGAAGGAAGAAGAAGAAGAAGAAGAAGAAGAAGAAGAAGAAAAAGAAGAAGAAAAAGGGCAAGGAGAGCAAGGAGGGGATAAAATTGGTTGACAAACTACGGTTGACAAACTACGGTCGGTGAAAAAGTCTAACCCTCTATTGTGCAGGAAGAAGGAGAAGAAAAAGGGCAAGGAGGGGAAGGAAGAAGAAGAAGAAGAAGAAGAAGAAGAAGAAGAAGAAAAAGAAGAAGAAAAAGGGCAAGGAGAGCAAGGAGGGGATAAAATTGGTTGACAAACTACGGTTGACAAACTACGGTCGGTGAAAAGTCTAACCCCTCTATTGTGCAGGAAGAAGGAGAAGAAAAAGGGCAAGGAGGGGAAGGAAGAAGAAGAAGAAGAAGAAGAAGAAGAAGAAGAAGAAAAAGAAGAAGAAAAAGGGCAAGGAGAGCAAGGAGGGGATAAAATTGGTTGACAAACTACGGTTGACAAACTACGGTCGGTGAAAAGTCTAACCCCTCTATTGTGCAGGAAGAAGGAGAAGAAAAAGGGCAAGGAGGGGAAGGAAGAAGAAGAAGAAGAAGAAGAAGAAGAAGAAGAAAAAGAAGAAGAAAAAGGGCAAGGAGAGCAAGGAGGGATAAAATTGGTTGACAAACTACGGTTGACAAACTACGGTCGGTGAAAAAGTCTAACCCTCTATTGTGCAGGAAGAAGGAGAAGAAAAAAAGGGCAAGGAGGGGAAGGAAGAAGAAGAAGAAGAAGAAGAAGAAGAAGAAGAAGAAGAAAAAGAAGAAGAAAAAGGGCAAGGAGAGCAAGGAGGGCATAAAATTGGTTGACAAACTACGGTTGACAAACTACGGTCGGTGAAAGTCTAACCCCTCTATTGTGCAGGAAGAAGGAGAAGAAAAAAGGCAAGGAGGGTAAGGAAGAAGAAGAAGAAGAAGAAGAAAAAGAAAAAGAAAAAGGGCAACGAGGGCAACGAGGGGTAAACATTAGTTGACAAACGGGTAGAATAGCAGCAAAAGAATTTGGTTCTCGGGTAAAGGGCTCTCGGGCAGAATAGAATAGCAGCAAACGGGTAGAGTAGCAGCAAAAGAATTAGGCTCTCGAGTAAAGGGCTCTCGGGTAAAGGCTCTCGGGCAAGGAGGGGTAAACATTGGTTGACAAATGGGTAGAATAGCTGCCAAAATAATTAGGCTCTCGAGTAAAGACGCTCTAAAATAATTTGGGAAAAAGGGATGCTTTAACCTGATCGTCGGTCTCCAGTTTTCCATCTGCAGACCTAAGGGCAGGAATCATTTCCTGAGTTCTCTTTTTCCTCAGTATGTAGCCATATAGCATTTTGGGGTGTTCCAACGATTTTTGTAGTATGTTTAGTTCAAAATTCCTTCGCAGCCTTATAGCCTTGTTTTTACAAACGTTGCATTGCTGCTTATATTCCGGTAAGTGATCATCGGAGCCGGTTTGTCTTTAACGCCTCCAGAACCGATTTCTTTTTTGGAAGATACCTGCAAATTTAAGTTTTTCCATTTTTGGCGGTTTGTTATTGTCTTTCTTCTGAGAGGACAGTTGAGATAAAAAATCATTTTCAATAACGAGCTGAAAGTTGGCCAATCGTTATTGGTTCCACCATGTAGTTCTGTTTCACAGGGTATCTCTGACATTCGTCTTCTCATATGTGAGAATTCCCCCTTCCAAATGTTTCTTCCCCACCTATCATGCAAATTTGGTTTGGAAAACAGGGAGTACGCGAAGTGCAACGCAATGTGAACGCTTGACCCTAATGGCGGTCGATCCTGTAGTCAAAGCATATTATCCTCACCTCGGGTAAAAATCAGGTCAAGAAAGTTTGCCTGTTGTCCTTCTCTCATCCGTGTTTCAAAGGTGACGTTCTGAGAAAGAATTTTGTTTGTTGCCCATTGTATTAGTTTGTGGTTGAAGTTATCTGGCCTTCCCTGCGCAGTCCATGTTTTACAGTCAATACCAGAAGCATTAAAATATTCAACGATGATGACGTCTTTCTTCTCGCTGGCTTTGTACAGTTCCGTTATGAGAATAAGATCATGATCGGAAGTCTGATAAGGCGAACTGTACGCAACCGATATCGTCAGTGATCTGGAATACTTATCAGATATTCCAATGCTTAATAGTTCCATATCTCGTACTAGAATATGTACAGTACCTATCCTAACTCATTAAATCTTATGGATTTCATGAAGAGTCCCAGAATTGGATATAAAGACTTAAAACTAAAGCAGGCCTCTAATTCACAAATTATTTTTTTCTAAAAATACCTGATTTTCAAGATAGTATATTTTACGATTTTTTCTACAAAATATGTTTGAAGTTATAGGTGTACAGAAAATCGAGGAAAAAAATGTGTATAATTAGCGTAGTCATTTCTATCGAGTAGAGTATTTACAGAGGGCCTACAAAATGTTCATTTAAAAACTGGAATACAATCGTGGCTGAAATATTTGGCCGTAGGCTGGCAGATATAAAAAAAACATCCAAGTAAATCTTTCTAATGGAGAACCCATTTAGCATTTCGGTTAATATTTCAAGGGATAGACCAGCTTTTATAGATTTCTAAATACAATTGGACATAATCGATAAGGATTTTAGGGCGCGGTACCAAATATTGCCTCAAATAAAGGATAGCGCATACTTAAGCAAAAAAATTAAAGGTGATACTTGGGAATGGGAAACCTTTGAAGCCTTGCACTATATTCTAGGAAGTGTACATATTACCCTGTAGATAATCCTCTTGAAATTTAACGCAGGGTCAAGACTATTACGAAGGGCTTCCGGTTCTCGCGTCTTACCATTTTATAGGAAGTATGTGGTTCACGAGATCCCCTGGTCAGGTATTTGTAGGCCGTCAAACACCGTGGACCCGAAAACCTAGTGAATATATTACTGAAAAATAAATACCCGGTGTTCATTAAGATAAGCTGTCTTAGGCACTGCAACCATCTGTCATCTGTTGTATACTGTTGCGACTTAACATAACAGCACGTTGTTTTCTGACAATATGCCTCGTCGAGTGGCACAAAGGGCGCTCTACTACACCTCTCATCACCCAGGGCGAATTTAAAGCTTCTGCAGAAACAGAATCAGCGGTCAATAGGGGGGGTTTCAGCAGATCTCGTGGCTGCCCCGACCGACTTTCACCGCTCCAATCGAGGCTGAAACTAGTGCTTTCTCTCCCCATCAACTCTCCGTCGATATAACACTCAGTCTACCTTGACAGAGCACGATATAGAGGTTTCTTACGAGGCCTCAGGACACGAAGCTTAAAATATCACGGTTAAATGCAAAGTTGAACCGAGCACTCGATTGAGCATGTCAAGAGAATGCCATCCATTTTCTGGGACACCTGCTTTTAAATGTATGTGTGTTTGGCTGCCAATTTGACACTTACACCAGACAACGCCATCGACCCAGTGTGTGATGTGCGTTGCGTGGCTGACCAGTGGACTGGGAGTCAGACGGCGATGGCTGCTCCATATCCCCTGTTTTAGTGAATCCTGGTGTGTGCGTTATGGGGGCCAGGCCCTGCTGTGGCGCGCGAAGACGGGTACGCCGGCCCGTCAGCCAATGCGCCCACTCCCACATCAGACAACTGACCGGCTCGGACGGTGGTCTGATTGCGGTGGTGGGGAGCGAGTAATGTGGATGGCTCAGTGTATGTTTCCTCACTATAAACAATCTAACTCGCTTGAAACTATCGCGGTGCGCTAAAAACCGTGGCTTGGAAGGATGCCAACTGACGGGATAACACGGACCGCGTGGTCAGCCCAGTGTGTGTTTTGTGTGGAGTGGCTGACTGGCGGACTGAGAGTCAGGCTGCAATGGCTCCTTCTTAATGTGGTCTTTATGGCATCCCCACTCTGTGGGATCCGAGCCAGGTGTGGTGGTACACCCAGGGGCGGTTCCGGCCATGCCCGCCACCTGCGCCCTCTCCCACCTCCGGTCTTCTTGACTCAATCCTGTCACCGGGCTAAGGTGGGGGAGGAGGAGAGAATGTGGTATCTGCAGGGCAAGTGTGTACTTTATTAATGTTGCCTTTATGGCATTCCCTTTCAGTTGGGATCCGAGCCGACCCTCTCTTGTGTTGTTGTGTTCGTGTTCGGTGTTGGGCCAAAGTACCTGGTCCTGCGTTCTCTTTTAGGTCCGGTCTTCTTGACTTTGTCTTGACACCGGGTCCATGTGGGGAGTGCAACAGAGAGTGAGATAGATGCATCGAAAGTCTACACAACAAAATCCAGCGTGAGAGTCACCTTCCCTGCACAGCATACGGTGGATACCATTGAACACGACGGTCGAACTGACGTGCCGTAGACACCCGCATAGGTGAATGCGTTGAAACAGTAGAGATGGCAAAGAGGAAAAGGACTGAATTGGCCGTTTCTGGGTTGCTGACGCCTGTTCAGTGAGCATTGATATTTCGAATTGCGATCGTCATTACGCGGAATCCTAACTCACTCGTGGAGTGCTCATATAAGGCTTATGAAACAGAGAGGTAAATATAAATCTGATTTCGTCGAGCAAACCATCTTAATCTTCTTCCTCTTTGCAACCCTTCACCGCACTTCGAGATAAGCACTATTTGCGACACAGGGGTTATTCATGAATGACTATGGAAAACCTGCCGTTCAAATATAGAATGAAATAATGAACATACTCATTTTTTGAGCAAACCGTGAAGGTAGCTCTACTGTTAGTGCTACAATGATATTTATATTAGACAAGCCCACCAGAATAGATAGCACTTTGAACGGACAAGGTAAGTCCTGCCCTCGGTATCCAAGATGTCATGTCATCTGCCTGCAATGTAATTTTATCCATTACCTCACTAGTCTGGTATTCACCGACGGTTTGTAGCATAAGCCGTTTGGTAGCAACCGGTTGTTGAGGAATCTGTGGAGGAATTCAATTTGTGCGCGTGTTGAAGACATGCGAAGGACGGAGATCCTTCATCCTCGTGCTGACTATAGCGTTTCGCAGGATGAAACTACCTCAATCCTCCAAGATATACACATATAGACATTACGTTGCATGATAACTAAGAAGCCTTTCTAATCGAACACCCATTTCATGAGATGGGCCCTCTAATGTAGTTTTATAAATATATATGGTAATCATCGATATCCAAACACTTTCGAGAGGATTTACAAGCAAGGACTGGGAGCGGGAATCTCTCAATATTAACGTGTCTTGCCATTGTATAGTGAATATTTGGTACATGAGCTCACCCTCTCTCCTCATATTAAAGTTCGTGGAACCTGCTTTACCCAGGTCAGTTATCTGTACCTCAGTGGCTGCACCGATTGCTCATGTGCTGTATACTTTTGCGACTCAAATAAAGAGGCAATGCAGTTTTTGATTCGTCCAGAGGCATAAAGGGCACTCTGCTATAGCTCCCAATACCCCCGGGACGATTTTAAAGCTTCTGCAGCAATGGCATCAGCGGTCATATTAGTGTGTTAAGCAGATTTAGACGCCGTCCCTATGATTCCAAATGCGTGCAGAATGGCCCAATTTCCTCATGGCTTCCCTGCCAACAATACTGCTATCATTCTCCGTTTCCGAAACCTGCAGTCCTAGTTGACGGTCTCAACGCAGGCAACACACGATATTCACTTTACTTTCGAGGCCTAACGACGTGAAGCTTAAAATAACAAGAAGAACCGCTAATTTTACATGGGCATTGCATTGAACGTGCCGAGAGCAAGACTTCCCTCGTCCGTTTCACCAGTTGGTAAATGTGTGTGTGCGCGTTGGTAGATTCAAAACATGTTTGCCTACGTATGATGCAAAAGCCCTGTGCTAGACGTGCGACTGGATCGACCTTTCTTTCTCGTTCGCCTTCCCCCTACCAATCAAACAGATTGGTAAAGAAAATGCGTACTGTGGGTGCTGTGACGTGAACTTCCCATATGGTAACGGCTGTACATCATCCCCATCAACAAGTAACCACTGCTCGGATATTTCAACATTCTTTGCACGCGGAGCTTGACCTTGTAAATGAGTAGGGAAGTTCAGCCGTCCGAATGATCGCGCAGACTCGTTAATCTCCCCCAGAAGAAGGCTACCAGAATGCAAGTGTTACTGACATCGGTTGATGAACACTCAAAGATCGATAACAGGATTCACTTGTCCTGTTCTACGTTGCGACACAGCCTCGAGCCCAGCCAGCACACAAACAGCATCTAGTATTACAGGCATATGAACATGACCGAACAAGACAACTGAGACTGGAATTGGCAATTCTGGCTCGTTAGCTGTCATCAGCCAGTCATACCAAACCTCAGGTTGTGCCCAACCATAATACGACGCCGAGCTTAACCTAACATGGTTACACGCAGGGTTGATCCAGCACTCGACCGAACCTGTCGAGGATCGGACGTTCCTTGTCCGTTAAAAATGCTATCAATCCTCATGGTCTTGCCTAAGGTAAACAGCATTGATGCGCTGACAGTATGGCTAACTAAGAGGTATGTTCGCAAACTGAGTAAGATCCGTATTTCAGCCTGCGGTTAGACTGCATGTGCTCCGAAGTCATTCATGAATAACCTCTGTATCGCAAATAGTGCTTTTCACGAAGTGAGGTGAATGGACGGGTTCTAAAAGTAAAGATGATGATGACGCAGAAGAAGATGGTTCGCTCGTTGGAATCAGGTTTCTATTTACCTCTTTGGTAAATAAGGTAAATAAGGTATTCTTCCTCATATTGACAGCTGCAATACGAACTACAACTACGCATAAAGCAAGAAACAACCAATTCAGTCCTTTTCTTCTTTGCCAACACACGTCACGTGAGTTCGACAAACGAAGTCCTACAATGTCCACCGTATGCTCCACAGAAGGGTGGTGCAGGGTGCGCGTGATTCAAGTGATTGTTGACTTGCGCTGCATCTACCGCACACTCTCCTCCACCCTCACCTGAGCCCGGTGTCATGACAGAGTCAAGAGCCTGACTCTCAGTCCACCAGTTAGCCACGCCACACAAAACACAAACAGACTGGACACGTGGTCCGAGTTATCCCGTCAGTTGTCAAACTTCCAAGCCAAGGCTTTTAGCGCACCGTGATAGTTTCAAGTGGTTTAGATTGTTTATAGTGAGAAAAAATGCGCGTAACTGTTGACCTCACTTGCTCCCCTAACCCCGCAATCACACCACCGTCCGAGCCGGTAAGTTGTCTGATGTGGGAGTGGGCGCATTAGATGACGGGTCGGCGTACCCGCCTTTGCGCGCCACAGCACAACCTAGCCCCCATAACGCACACACCAGGATTCACTGAAACAGGGGGTATGGAGGAGCCATTGCCATCTGGCTCCCAGTCCACTGGTCAGCCACGCAACGCATATCACACACTGGGCCGACGGCGTGGTCTCGTGTAAGCGTCAGATTGGCAGCCTTCTAAGCCACGATTTCTAGAAAACCGTGATATTCACGGGGGCATGATAATGGTGAGTGTGTTGTCTATGTATTGGTGTAGGTAGTGTGCGCTGATGTGGCTTAGCCTCCGGTGGTTTACCGCAGGTTGTCATGGATGTGCATGTGACTGAATAGGCCTATGTGATGAGTACCTCGCGTTGTAGCTACCGCAATCGCTCCTCCTCTTACACCTGATCACGGTGTCCTTCCAGAGTAAAGAAGACTGGAGGTGGAAGAGGGCGCAGGTGGCTGGCGCGACCGGAGACACCCCTGGGCGTACCACCACACATGGCTCAGATCCCACGGAGTGGGAGTGCCATTAAGGTCACATTAAGAAGGAGCCCTTGTAGCCTGACTCTCAGTCAGGCCGTCAGTTACTACACACAAAACACACACTGGGCTGACCACGCTGTCCGAGTTATCCCGTTAGTTGGCAACATTCCAAGCCGCGGCTTTTAGCCCACCGTGATATTTTCAAGCGCGTCAGATTGGGCATAGTGAGGAAAATGCGCTGACCCGTTGACCTCACTCTCTCCTCCACGCCCCACAATCAGAGCACCGTCAAAGCCAGTCAACTGTCTGATATGGGAGTGGGTGCATTGGCAGTGCGGACAGTTGAGTCGGGTGCGGCGAGTTTATGTTGTGCTTCAAGCACTGCTTTGCCGGTCTCTGTGCGATGGTATTGCAAGTGACCGACCAGGCAGATGCGTGATGTGCATGTGTGATGAACCCCAGGACAGGATAGGTTGAGAGATGTTGAGTCTGAGAGGGTTTTGCTGCTGGTACTGGTAGTCTAGCTCCTGGGAGGACGGCGGGAAGTGTTGGTGGAAGCGTTAGGCGTGTTATATGTGTTGGCATCGCGATGGATTTCGCTTTCTTGGATGCGCATGTGAACAATCAGCCCCATGCGGTGAGTAAATGCGCAGGGACTGTGAAGGCATTGGAGGCAGCGTTATCTGCTGTGTGTTGGTGATCCAGGCACTAGTTCGCCAGTCTCTGTGCGATAGATTTGTAAGTAACGACGAGATTCTTGTGTGAGGTTAATGTGCGATTGCAAGTGGTGTTCGTCACCGTGATCGGTGCAGGTGGTGGAGGAAGAAGGATGGTGTCGGTGATCATGGGTGGCGGCGCATCGATGAAGTTGTTATCAGTGGTATGAGTGGTCATCGTTGTGGGGTCTGAGGCAGGTGTGGCAGAGGTTGATGTAATTGTAATGTTGTTGCATTGAGGTAGATGATGTCCGAAAGGACCAACTCGCGCACGGAATGTGCGTAATCAGCGTGGACACTTTGATAGGGCTAGGGCATTGGCTGTATTGATCCGTGGCGCTTGTGACTTGCGAGATGCTCTTTTGACCTAAACAGCGGCGAGTTAGTTGTCCTCATAGCTTGCTGCACCAGTCTTCACGGATCTTCTGCATGCCGGTCTATCCTGGGCGGGGTCTATACTTATCTTATCTTAACCCTTTGCCCTAACCGCAAACTTAATGTTGTTTTTCCCTGGAATTTAGCGCAAAGCCATCCCCAACAGTGCGTCCCTCTCTGATTGCCGGCTTGCCCCATTGTCCATGTGCACACCACGTAGTTTCCATGGCCTTCCTCCAGCGTGCGAATAGCCGTGACACATGGTGGCTTTCGTCAACCGTCTGGGTCTAAGCATTCCTATTTAGAGACCGCACTACATAACCCCATCGTGGGAAGGGGCTAAAAAGGTTTCCTGGGTAACTGCTTTGATCACATCATCTACTCTTGGACCATGGCTGCCAGATGCCTAACTCGCCATCGAAATGAGAGAGAGAGAGCGGTGTGCTTTATTTTCAAAATAAAATTTCAAAATATTCTGGAAACAGGTCGTACATTCACGGTGAATAAGATTACGCACACAAATACACAACAACAGAAGATCACAAACGAATGGCCGACATCATTAAGAATCGTCCTTGAATGAGCGTAGGCCGAATTGGACTTCAAAATGGTGCCTGCGTGTTGCGTCCTATAGTTCGAATAAACAGAGATGGTCTAAAATCGGTATATAATGGGAGAGATTGGCTAACCGATGTGCACATAAGAAGATTCACATGCAAATGCAGAGCAGAAAAATGGCACTTTACCTCTCCTTTTCCATCACCTCCCCCCTCGTACGTCAATTCTCTTACCACAACCAAACAGATTGGTAAAGAAACTGTGCACTGTAGGTGATGTGACCTGAACTAACCGTCTGGTGCTGGCTGCACATCACCATTCTTGTACGTTCAAAATGCTATCTTTCCTCATGGTCTTGTCCAATGTAAACATCATTGTTGCGGTGACAGTAGAGCTAACTTCGAAGTATGCTCACTAGCTAGGTATGTTCAATATTTCATCCTGTGGTTGGACGGTATGTGCTCCACAGTTATTCATTTATAACCCCCGTATCACAAAACGTGCTTGTCAAGAAGTGATGCCAATGGTCGGGTTGTATGGGGATGTAAAAGTAAATAAGAAGAAGAAGACGGTTCACTCGCTGCAATCAGGTTTCGTTTTATATATTTGATAAATAAACCTTATATATTTGATAAATAAACCTTATATGAACCCTCTACCATTGAGCTATGAGTCCGCGTAATGACGACTTATATATATAACGACCTTATATATTTGATAAATGACGACTTATATATGACGACCTTATATATTTGACGACCTTATATGAACCCTCTACCATTGAGCTATGAGTCCGCGTAATGACGACTGCAATTTGAACTAAAAGTAGGCGCAAAGCAAGAAACAGCCAACTTAGTTCTTTTCTTCCTTGCCATCTCTTCTGCTGCCACTCAATTGCCTCTGCGGGTGTCGTACGGCACGCACACACATATAACAACAATTCGACGTGCTAGGAAGATCTCACTTTAACAAAATTTAATGTTAAACCCTCACTCACGTCAGCCTACATAGCGGATTTTCTTTTCTGCGCTGGAAGTAACCGATGTTGTGGACTCTTCTATGGCTATGAGAGCAGCTGATACGACCAGCATGTGGGCTTTACGTACTGGTTGCTTTGACGTCAGTAAACATCACGTGCAGTGCCCTTTACCAGCATCGTTACCAATTCCTCGTTAGGTCGTTACGTGGTGCGGCCTGTCATCATCCGTGCGATTTCAATAGGCGCCCTGATAGCGTTCAGTTTGGCTGCCAGCATGGAGCAGCAGTCATTACATAGATGGTCAGTTTCGTTAAAATGCATCCTGTTCGTGCAGAAGGACGTGGTTTTCAAGTCAAAGCGCACAGACTAGCTTGTTCGTTGATTCGCTTACAGTAATCTTTACACGTGTTGCCTTTTTATTTTTGCGTGCGCATAAAACCATCTGACATGCCGCACATTTTTTGAATTTTCAGATTCTTCTGTCGTCTAGAGCTTCGTGTTGCCGTTGCTAGGAACACATAATTTATTCTATAGAATGCTTTTCGTTTCATCCATTGACACTCTAAAAAGCATTTGGCCGTTTATTTCAATAAAGAAAGTTTAAGATATGTTAATGGGAAGTTTCGGGCAGATGAAAACTCCACAGCAGTACAGCTGACCATGCGCAAAGGATACATATTCCCGTGTCTTGAATCTAAACAAATACTAAAACTAACCCAGACATCAACATCGAATCTAACCTTAACCCTCAACATAATCTCTCTGGAATAGGCGATTCCTACTAGCGTGTATTACCTGTTTTACTTAAAATTGCTTACTATCAGTCACTCAACCTGAATCTCTAATATAGCTAGTTCTTCTATTTTGCCGCCCGTGTACCTGCTTTTAGAAGACAGATTAAGAAGCCTAAATTATTTAAAAATAGTTTCATGAGTTTTAAAGAGGCGAATGCTGCCTTGTTAAGATAACTGCGACGAGGTTAGGTGAAGGAAGGCGGAGGGAGTAGAAGAAGAAAACTCTGGCCTGTCAGCCTTGCTGTTGGAGTTCAAGGCAAATCATAAGTGTTCACGGGATCAAGTGTTCCGCGATCAGAATTGGCCGATAAACGCTGCTTCCTATGACCTTGAACATTTAGATATTTATCGTCATTTGAACAGACTAGACTGATTGTTGGGGTACATGTCTAGTCAGCCGGACCTGGCGACCGTTTTTATAGTGCACATAAAAAGAAGCAGATCCCCCTCACAAAAATGTTTTCTAAAAGACAGTAATCTGCCAAAAGGAACGCGTTAAACATTTTCCAAATACAGCATTTCAAAAAAAGACAGTTCGGCCAGTTAGGGTAGGCGCGAGTAAGCGGGAATTCTAAAGGGGGACGTAAAACCAAACAGATTTCCCCTCTTGGGTCAGACGAGAACTCCTTCCGACATAATAATACAGACGGCCCTGCAGTTCCAGTTCCTATGTCTTGCAAAAGCGGAGGTATACAAACAAGCCCTATAAAGCATTCGTGGTGGCAGCTTAAACGATCACGAGACCCTAACTTCTACGACCTTCGGGTCGGTACCGAATTCAAGGATGGTTAGTAGGGTATCCCATTCCGCACGCAATAATAAGAAAATAGATTGGAATAAGCTGGCAGTCGGACGAGGGCACACGCATGATGACGCAAGAGCTGCGTCCCGAGACAAAGTCGGGAACTCGTCACAGATGCAAAGACGTTATACCTTACTTTCGACAACCGACAGTTCGACCACCGTATTCCGTCGATGTCCACTGTTTGCTCCACACCATGGTGGTGCACGGACGGTGTCTTGCGCGTGGATTAGTTTTAAGTGAAAGTAGCCTTGCGCTGCAGCTCCGCACTCTCTCCTCCTCCCGCACCTGAGCCCGTTGTCATGACAGAGTTAAGAAGACCGGAGGTGGGAGAGGGCGCAGGTGGCTGGCGCGACCGGAGCCACCCCTGGGCGTACCATCACACATGGCTCAGATCCCACGGAGTGGGCGTGCCATTAAGGTAACATTAAGAAGGAGCCCTTGTAGCCTGACTCTCAGTCAGGCCGTCAGTTACTACACACAAAACACACTGGGCTGACCACGCTGTCCGAGTTATTACGTCAGTTTGTCAACCTTCCAAGCCACGGCGTTTAGCGCGTCAGATTGGGCATAGTGAGGAAAATGCGTTGAGCCGTCGACCTCACTCCCTCCTCCACCCCCCACAATCAGAACACCGTCAGAGCCGGTCAGTTGTCTGATGCGGAAGTGGGCGCAGCTGCTGTTGACCTCGTCTACCCGTACTCTGTACACCACCTGGCCCCCAGCACAAGCCCCAGGGTTTGACACAATAGGGGGTTGAAATGCTCACATCTGACATGTGTGAGATAGCTAGAGGTCACGTTAAGAAGTAACCATCGCAGCCGTGTCTTCAGACCACCAATCAGCCGCTCCACACCACACACATTGGACTGACTGCGAGGTCTGAGTGTAATTGTCAGTTGGCAACCTTCCAACCCAAGGCACTTATCACCCCGTAGTATTCTCAGGCTTAGATCACACATACAAGAGAGGAGCCACATGCAGCAGGAGTCAAGGATCATACCTGCCTCTCAGTCAGCTATGCAGACTGAGAGCATGTTCTTTGTGCTGTTGCATGTGATCATGTGAGATGCTGAGGCTAACGAGGAGAGATGCAAAGTTGGGGTATAGCCGGTGGCGTCCTACCGCAGGTTTCCATGAGGACGCATGCGAACATATAGGCCCATGCGGCGTGTGAATATGCGTGGGCAGTGTGGACAGTTGAGTCGTGTGGGCCGTGTATATTTGTGCTCCTGAAACTGGTTCACGAGTCTCTGGACGATGGAATGAAAAGTGACCGACCAGGCCGATGCGTGATGTGCATGTGCAATGCCAACCAGGAGAGGATAGGTTGAGAGATGCTGAGTCTGAGAGGGTTTTGCTGCTGGTACTGTTAGTCTCGCTCCTGGGAGGACGGCGGGAAGTGTTGGTGGGTGCGTTAGGCGTGTTATATGTGTTGGCATCACGATGGATTTCGCTTTCGTGGATGCGCATGTGAATAAAGCAGCCCCATGCGGTGAGTAAATGCGCAGGGACTGTGAAGGCATTGGAGGCGGCGTTCTCTGCTGTGTTTTGGTGCTCCAGGCACCAGTTCGCCAGTCTCTGTGCGATAGATTTGCAAGTACCGACGAGCTTCATGTGTGAGGTTAATGTGCGATCGTAAGTGGTGTTCATCACCGTGATCGGTGCAGGTGGTGGAGGAAGGAGGATGGTGTCGGTGATCAGGGGTGGCGGGGCATCGATGAAGTTGTTATCAGTGGTTGGGGTGGTCATCGTCGTGGGGTCTGAGGCAGGTGTGGCAGAGGTTGATGTTATGGTATTGTTGTTGCATTGAGTTAGATGATGTCCGAAAGGACGAACTCGCGCACGGAATGTGCATAATCAGCGTAGGCCCTTTGATAGGGCTTTGACATTGGTCGTGTTTATCCGTGGTACTTGTGATTTGCGAGCCGCTCCTTTAGCAATTGCAGCGGCGATCTAGTTGGCCTCATAGATTGCTGCACAAGTCCTCACGTATCTTCTGCATGCCGGTCTCTCCTGAGCGAGGTCCTTCCAGGTCGCCGTGTTGATTTGCGGTTAGTTCAGAGATTTCTTCAGTGCCCTTCTCGCGTCTTTTTCACCTCCATTTAAGTGAGCACCGTTAGCGACATCTCCGCTCCATCGCAGTTGCACTTGCCTCAGCATGGTATGTCTACAGAGGATTCCTGTCCACTCCAGGATTTTGGTGTCTGGGATCCTATCTTTCCATCTCAGCTTCAGAATGCTGCAGAGGCACCTGAGATGGAACAAGTCCAGCTTCCTGGACTGGTTCGAGTAGACACTCCAGATCCCCGCTCTGTAAACGAGTGTTGTCAAAACGACGGCTTTGTACATCTTCAGTTTTGAGTTTAAGTGAATACCATGGTGATTCCAGACGGAGGCCTGCAGCCGGCCGAAGGCCTGACTTGCTTTGGAGATCCGTTGAACAACCTTGTCCTCGATTCTCGTGTTGCGTGGCAGCGTACTTCCCAGAAAAGTAAAGGTTTCCACATTATTGAATAGAGCGCCGTTGACATTGATTCGGGGAACATTATATTCCGCGCTGGGTAGTGCTTGGTGCATGACCCCCGCTTCGACTGTGTTGATTGCTAATCGAAATTTAGCGCAGTCTGCGGTGAAGAGACCCATGTTCCTTTGCATTACCTCCTCTGTCACCGTGTTAAGGGTAAAGTCGTCCGCGAAGTGCAAGTCATGGACTTAAAGCGTGCACACGCGAGTTGGGGCCTGCATACGCCGACTGTTGAGAAGGTGCCCGTCAGTTCTGTAGGCGATGCGGATCCCACGGTGCTCATCATGGTAGGCATCCATCAGCATAACAGAAAACATGAGATTGAAGAGGGTGTAGGCCAGTACGCAGCCCTGCTTCACTCCGTTGGTCACTGCGAAGGCTTAGGACACCGTCCCGTTGTCGGTGACGTGCACCGTCATCCCGTCATGGAGCTGACGCACCATGTGCATGTACCACTCAGGACAGCCGAATTGCTGAATGACTTTCCACAGTCCGTCGCGATTCACCATGTCGAATACTTTCGACAGACCCACAAAGGTAGTTTGGAGGTGGGTTTCAATCTCCTGGCACTTGTCTTGCAGCTGTTGGTTTGTGAAAATCATGTCGGTTGTTCCACAGTGTCGTCGGAAGCCACATTGGCTTTCCGGGAGCAGTCCTTGCTCCAGGTGGCCTTTCAGACGATTGAGAAGGATACGGGCGAAGATCTTTTCGGCGATGTTGTGCCGCGAGTTGCCTCTGTGGTTAACACAGAGTTGCCGGTTCCCCTTCCACTTGTAGAGATGGACGATGGTCGCGTCTTTGAAATCCTGAGTAATTTGTCCTTGGTGTCACCTCTCCTGGGAGATTGTGGTAAGTTCTGCCATCAGCCGGAACTCACCATGCTTGAAGACTTCCAGTGGGATTGCGTCGGATCCTGGTACTTTTCCACTGGAAATATTTGCACGGCCTGGGTGGTTTCTGGGAGGGAAGGCGACAGATCTAGGTCATTATTTGTGTCCACTTGAGGGAGCTGGTAAATGGCAGCATCGGAGATGGTTGATGATCAATTAAGAACAATTCTGAAGTGCTCGGCCCAGCACTTCAGAATTTGCGATTTCTCTGTCAGCAGTGTTGTGCCATCAGAGCTGAGCAGCGGTGCGGTCCCTTGGTTTAGGGGCCGTAGATAACCTTGATGGTTTGAAAAAGTTTTTCATTTAATTGTGGTCCGCATACCGCTGAATTTCCTCAGCCTTTTGGGCCATCCAGGCGTCCTGCATCTCCCACAGCCGTTGTTTTACGAGGCGGCGGCATCTGAAAAAGGCTGCTTTGGTGGCGTCCGTTCGAAGGTCCATGTAGGCTTTCTGTAGTCGATTCTTCTCCGCCAGTAAGTTGCTGTTGACGGTGTCATTGTCGTCCAATTGGTCCTCGTGCTGACTGCGTGCACGTCCGAGGACGTCAAAGGCGGTGGACTGGATGAAATTTCACTGTTGGCAACACCGTGTCTCCACAGTGGTGTTTTACTCTGCAGCATGCAGATCCTCCAGTTTCTGGGTTATCTGATTACTGAAATCAAAACAGTGAGCAGGCAAATTGAACAAAAGAGTATTTGACTTACCCGGTGGTCGCTTACCTTTGGGCCTTTGTCGGGGTTGAATTCGGACCTAAACTTGGAGATAACGAGGCGGTGCTTCGTCCAACCATCGGCATCGCGGATCGCCTTGGTCACCAGCATATCAAGTCAATCTCGCTTACGGGCAAGAACACAGTCCAGCGGCTGCCAGTGCCGCGATCGAGGGTGCATCGATGTGGCCTTCTCCCGCGTCTGGAGGCGGAAGCAGGTATTAGTCAGCAGGGGATGGTGTTCCACACAGGTTCACAGAAGAAGGAGGCCGTTATTGTTACAGCTATCAAGACTGTGCGGACCCAGCTCTCCCTGCCAGGAAGCGTGGTATGTTCCAACTTGAGCGTTAAATTCGCCGAGGAAAATCAACTTAGCCGCCTTCGGCACAGTTGCCAGCAGGTCGGGCATATCCTCGTAGAATTTGTTCTTTGTCTCGTCGGAGCTCGTTATTGGGGAAAGAGGGATGTAGACGCTGATGAAAGTTGCGAACTTGTCTCCCCGAACAGGCAGGTGGATGTTCATCAGGTGATCATGGATGCCCTGCGGCAGAAAGGGCAGAGGTCCCACGATGTCGTTCCGGATGGCAAAGGTGACGCCAGCGTCGGCGCACACTGACCTTGGCTTGCCGCTCCAGAAGAAGGTGTGGCCGACACCCATCTCATCTAGCAGAGCATGTTCAGAGAATCTGGTCTCGCTGAAATCCACAATTTCCACCTTGTAGTGAACTGTCCAGATTTGCCGCCATGTATGCTCACGGATTGGGAAGTAAAATCCGTGAATGATTGAGGCCGGTTAGCTCCTTCATGATCGCAGCCGTATCATGTACAAAAAGTGCAAGAAAATATCTAAAAGATTCGACCTCCGGTATTAGCAGGGGTTAAGGACCACAGCTACCCGCAAACAGCTGAAATCTTCCAATACGAAAGACCTCCATAAAAACTCCTGAAGCCGAGTAATTTGATGTTTGAGCACAAAATTTATCTTAAAATATAATCCTCAAGCATTTTAATATTACTTCAAAGTCATCTTAAATCAGTACCCTTCCAGTTAACCGTTATCGCGCCTGCAATTGTGACTCCTCTATTCAGGCTGGAAAGTTTAAGATAAATATTGGAAAATTAGTAAGTCATTTTTGCCATAAAATATATTGCGCCATGAAAGTGAAGTAAGATGATTACCAGATGATGGAGACCTGCTCTACAAAAAAAACAAACCCGGACACCCTGAACCGCCAGACAGAACGACGATCAAACGCTGCCGACTCGTTTACACTCGAGGCTTTTTAGTTGCAGTTTGAGGCCAAGTTGAACTGTAAGGAAACCCGCATCGCACCGGGCCTTTTGCAAATGCAACGGGGGCAAGCTGGTTGAGCAAGAACGGACTACTTCGGTCTAGCGGATAGCCGATCGTTTTTGTGACAGTCTGCCGCCAGGCAAAAGACACAGCCACACCGTGCCAACTCTATTTGAGAAACGCGCATGAAAACTTACATCCCCTGCCTTCTACGCAAAAAACTCAGAAACGATGAGCCTGCACTTAAATACTCTTGGCATTCCCGTCCTCCAAAAATTCTCCGGTAAAGGATCTTTTATGTAAAGGGCAACAGACATACGCAGGTATTGTATTCTATGCCTTAATTGTTCCTGTATGTATGCAGGCTCTTTAGGTCACCGTCAGGCCACTGATCTCAATAAATGAAATTTTTCTGTCCTTCGACGCTACCTTATCCCGTTCCTCGGCTTCCTCCACGCAATTGAAATTCACCAACGTTTAAAGGGTGATCACAATGACCAAAAACGAGCAAGCGAATTTCTGGATGCTATTTACTCCAACGCAGACGAAAACAACCGTCATTTTACCCTCAGCGTTCGCTACGAAGGTGTACGCCCAGGACGCACAGACACCCTGCGTCCCACCCAAATAAACTACTAGTCATTCAGCAGCCCTAAGCCTCAGTAGTCCACGATTTTCCCCCTGCTTTGGCACAGGGAGCCGTAAACATACTTTTGCTTCCCAACCCAACCCTGTCGCAAATTAGGGCTCGGTTTGTGCGATTTTCTAGTGCGATAATCCCACTTTCCTCCTGATTTGTTTTGTTTGATGGCAGGTTGGTGGCAAACATTTGAAAACTTTCCTCATTAAAACTCAATTTATTTTTGAAAAATCGCCTAGACTTAAACGCATCGGCTCGAAATGCCTACCACCTCACAGCTGAAATATGCTTATGCTTTAGAATTGTCTATTTGTACCTTAAAAGTGACAAAGTAGGCCTCCCAAAATAGTTAAATATACCTCGAATAATTTGTTTGATTTTTTGAGCACGATCGAGCGTCCTGGAATGAGTTTGCCACAATCGCGATGTGCGCTTGATGTCCACCAAAAAGAAGTTCCACGGACAGAATGTGTTGGTATCAAGGCTCAGAAGCAGGGTTTGTCCGTCTGTTCAAGCAGTAATAAATGGGAAAAACATTTCCATTACTGTGGTTAGAATGGAAGATTCCACGTTAATTTGAAGCTCTCTGAAATTCTGGGGTTGGTTGATGTCTGGAGCAACAGGATATCACTGGAAGAAGTACAAATTCTTACTGATAGATTCAAAAATACTGTGGTTGACTGGTTTAATTACTGTCGGCAAGTCTACTCAGAAATGATAACTGTCGCTAGGAGAGGAAAGCTCAATATAACACTGGAAACTCCAATAGAAATTGACGAGTCCAAATTTTCAAGGCACCATAAGTAAAATCGTGGTCGTCTTTTAGTTGGAGATGTACCTGTGGAATAAAATCTTGTCGGTCCAGCATATCATAATCGAAGCCATGTCTAACGCATTAATGTTTCATGGGTAAGTGAATTGTGCCAAGGTACCTATGATAGGTTCTTCTGCATACACAAGCGAGATGTAATAACGTCTACTCCTATCATTAAACGTGACGTAGAAGCAGGTAAAACAATACATTCTAATGAATGACCAAATTGTCGGTGTCTTAATTCGGTTAGGTACGATCCAAAAACCATCAATCAACAGGAACCTTACGTTAATCCGAATATGGGTACGCACACCCAGCAACTCGAGAGGACTTAGCTAGATAGCACTTAGACATAGACATATAGACATCTATATTTTAAGGCTAATTCTGATTTACCAGTACCTATTAGGGTAGGAATCACGCTGTAGCAAAACACTGATAGCGGGAATCACACCTATAGATTTTTCGCTATATTTCGCTCGATTCAGCTCCTAGTATTTGAAAAAACGTTGCTATTCGGAGAGCAGACGTCAAAAAGAATGGCTATCCCTTTGACAGGTTACGCGAATAAAGATCTTCTCACGATCAAGTGGCCAATTAGCTACGTTCAAGCGACTGGCTGCGTATTTTAACCATCAGATGACTCAACAAGGAAGGGCTTTCGTGATGGGGAGCCGGCGCAAGATCCCAATGATCAACAACACGAAGCTTCCCATCTCAGACAAATTTGGTCGGACCAGCTTTTGCTGAGGCAAAGAACGCACAAGCAACTCTGCAAGCACTTTCCACAGACTGCCTTTTCAAGCAATTGCGTGTCCGCCATGACGATTCTTTGACCCCAGCGCGTGCACGCCTTTGCTCTGTCTGTGTCCGCCCGCAGCCAATCAGTGAATGGCGCAGTTTGATTGGCTTCAAGCTCTCACGAGGCTTGTGCCAAATCTCGTGCGGCTCCAGCAGCGAATCGACCCGGACAAGGCGGCAGCGAGCGTGGGAACGGATTGCCGCAGAGGGCCACTGGATACATACGCCGCACTTGTTCTATCCTTATACGCGCATTTCTCGTACCCCAGTGGTATGAACAACGAAAATGGCCGCAGTGTTTAATAGACGTGTGAAAACCCATGGTTGGTGGAATAGAAGGAGCTGAATTAGCTTGATCCACATGTACTCCTTTGGACCAGCACTTCAGAGAAAACTCCGACGCCCGCAAATGGTACCATAAGTCCTTAGGTAAGACGAATGAAACCAGAAATTTCTTGGCGTCACTACGTTCGATAAGATGAGGAACACCTGATAAGTTCACGGAAGATGATAGTGGAGCAAACACGTGAAATAGACTGCATTATTTCATGAATGTCGGCAGTTTTTGTACTGCCGTACTACGACTGTTCAGAATTCATTTACTCAGACAACATGCGCCCTGGGATGGAACGTGGCAAATTTCCCTCGCATTCGACTCCGCTGAACTCACGAGGTGACGCTAGGGAAGCCTTTTTTTATGTACACAACTTTTTATAACTGTTTTTTTGTTAAGCCATTCCTAAACCCCGCATTTATTCACTTTTTGTTTAAGTTTGTGCTTATTTTATTTTGCACACTACGCTCCGACTGTTGTGAGTTACGGTATCATTAAATGACATAACATCCACTGACTTCATTCCTCACTAGGTGCCATTGGCAGCTAAGACCGTTCTAGTGTGACCGTTTTACTTGATTCATCTCGACTAGTTTTAGCGTGGGATCTATCGTTGTTACTCGTTAAAATGCCTGTAGGGTTTATAAGTTCTCTAATTGTACCCTCCAAAACCAAAGGTTTTTCTACCGGATGAAGTTAGCCTTCCTAAAAGTGGTGACACATGAGCGCACCTCAATGCGGGTGGTCTTGCAGTAAAGTCCAGGAAGGTTATCCAAGATCTTGTCCTAATTCTAAGCTGGACTCTAAATACGACCCCGACCGAACCATTAATCCTAACCCCAATCTTAGCTTGAGACTAAAATTAAGCCTGTTTTCCATAGAATTTTCTTGCACACTCACCGTCTTCCTACCTCCATGAACCATCCTAAAATATATACAGTAGTCCACATGCCTCTAGTCAAAGGAAATGTACTATCGGATATGCAAATCCCGGATGGTAAAGTTTACAACTGGATCCAATTGTCGAACGTCTGACCCCAAATGGTCGTAAAAGGCGTTTGAACGTAATGAATGCGATTCCACATTGACAGGCAAACTTTTCTGTTGTTAAGGATGTAGTTTGTTGACAAAAATCTGCACAATAAGATCCCTTCATTTGAATAGCAAACTAGGGAGTGCTTGGTTTTGGGGATAGCTTATATACATATATATATATATATATATATATATATATATATATATATATATATATATATATATATATATATATATATATATATAAGAGTGATAGTCCAATGAAAGGAGCAAGATCAGATTGCAGTAGACAGGGGTGGTGCACGGCGCAAGATTTTATACTGTCAACGTGAGGCTGAAGCTAGCAGACAACCTGTCCTCGATCCCGCCGAAGTCCTGCAATAACACAAAAGTTATTTTTTGGACCTAGGCTGAGTTGTGGTTTGTTGGCGTGATCTGTATCTTTGGCTTCGAAAGACTTTTCTGTACACCTTCTCGCGCGCGCAGTCGTGAACGGTGCACCAAGCGTCTGATGCATGGAGGGGGTGAAAAGTCAGGGGAGGTTTCAGATTTCACACGATTTAACCTCCCTATTATCCCAACTTCTCTATGTAACTTCACGTAAATGTTGTTTATAAAAGCCGACTGCACGTCTGTCTGACATCCGATTGGCAGAATTTGAAAATCTTTCTGGAGCTAGGAGAAACTGTGTTGTTTTCCCAGCCCTCCTGTTAGGAGAGCAGGGGCGGCTACAGCAAGCAATACCAGATGAAAAGAAGGGATTTCACTCATTGAATGCAATCTAGCTGTCGAATAAATTCTCTTTTTTTCAATTATCCGTCCAACTTCAGTCGGTCTGCTACAGCAGAGATGTCTCGAGTTAGTATCTTGCCAATCCCAATGCCGGTGGTTCAACTCCTTAGGGAGTTAATGATAAAACATTCTCAGCTGTAGCCACAGGACTTCATTCTAAAAGGAGGAAATTTAACAACCTGAGCGTTAACAAATATGAAATGACTTACATCGCAACATCAATATCAGTAGCTACCTAGAAGAGATTGCGCTTAGCGCTGAGATGCCACATCAGCAGCCTGGTTACCCTAACAACAAAGGATGTTATCTAGCGGGTACACATAAACAAACTCGTCAGCATGTCTTCCATGGAAACTTAATTTGATTATTCAGGAAGGAGATTAATGACGTCCAAGAGGTCCTTCATCCATAAACCTATTTATTTATTTAAGATATCAGGTAAGCGGAGACGTGTGTCTGATTTTATAAATTGAAAAATCTGATAGCGCGGAGATTTAACCAGGCAACAATACCGGAACTAAATAGTTATGACGTTCGAATTCTAAACGCCATTTCACAGTTTTGAATCTCGGTATTTGCAAAAACTGGGGTTAGGTATGGCCAGCTGATGATGACCAATTAGCCAGAAATGACCATTAGAGTCTTCCTTGCCTTTGTCAGTAAAGTTATTTTCTATAACGTTTTATGGTAAGGATAATTTATGTGACCCCGTAAACAAAACGTGATGACGGATACCGCCCGCAATGTAGGTGTTTTGCGCCAAATTCCACGGAACAGACAGTTACGTTTATGATTAGGATTAAGTTCAGGCATATGCTTAAAGTTAGGGTTGAGGGTAAGGGTTTTGTAATCCAGGTTCTGGTTTATGTGTAAGATAAGGGTTAATATTAACTGTAGGCTTAGGGTTGGGGTAAAGATTACGGCGATGGTTTCAGTTTTGGCTATGTTTAAGCTACGACAATATTTACTCTTCCTGGAATTATGCGCTGGTCAATCGTCATTGATTGAGCGGTAGTACAGGATGGATCAATATTCTCCTGTCCTACCACTAACCCTTACACTTACCCTAAGCCAAACCTGAACTGTTGATTTAGCACAAATACGAGCAATCCTGGAAACTAGCGCAATCTCCCAGTGTCTTGACCCCATTTCCAGCGCGATCCCAATTCAAAAAACTCGTTTTATTTAGAATACTGTGTCTCTAGAGCCAAACAAATACCCAACCTCCACTTCGGTCTCCTCCTGATTTTGGAATTGGCCATTTCACGTGTGTGAAAATCTAACACAAACAAAAAAAACGAAAATTGGTTGGACAACTGTCGCGCAAATATGGAGGGACGATGGGTTACCAATTAGCTTAGCTTCTGGCTAACCAGTGCGTCCACAGGTGGTGGATAGGGAAACGGCCTTCAGGGAAGGTTAGCTGCAAAATAAGCACACTATCGGGTCTGGCAAATAAGCAGTCGCGGACCAGCAGAGACAGTGCTACCAGGGTGCGACGGGCTGAGGTCTGGCACACCAAAAGCCTTAAAAGACGCAAAGCCCGATGACGGCACTGTGACATAGCGAGAGTGAACCGCCATTAAATAAGTTCGATCTCTCCCGCTGCCTTGTGGGTAGGATCTTAAGCCAAAGCGCTAGAGGAGACAACCTCGAAAAAAACAATCCAAGCGGCTGTTGGGGACACGCCCGTACTCACGATCCCCAAGACACCGCATGAAAATATGTCCGAATATAGTACTACGATCCATGCTACGGCGTCAGCGGGAACCGACGCGCTCCACAACCCAAGTCCAGTGGTGCGGGTGAATAGTATGCGAGCTGAACTACTCAATCGGAATCGGACCCTTGGTATTGGATGCTGGAATATGCGAACGTTCCGGAACCCTGGTACCCAAAGTCTGACGGCGCGCAGCCTTTATCAGTACAATGTAGATGTGTGCTGCCTGTCAGAAGTCCGAATACCTAACTCAGGCTCTCTGGAAATAAAGATCCCAGGTGCCAACTCACACTTTACCCTGTATCACAGTGGTCCTCGCGATTTTTCTGGTAGACATGGTGTGGCGATTGCCCTCTCGCAACAAGCGAACCATGCACTGCTTGCTTGGGTACCAGTCAACGAAAATATGGCCTATGTGCGACTGAAAGGTCACTTCAAAAACATCTCTGTCGTCTCCGTGTACGCACCAACTTCCGCTGCCAAACAGCACGACAAAGAGACGTTTTACTCGCAACTGCAAGCATTAGTTGAAAGACTCCCGTGCCGCGATCTGTTAATTGTTGCTGGGGACTGAAATGGCCGGACTAGGAGTTATGACTCCACTACCAGTCATCTTATTGGCCGTTTTGGGCTTGGTGCTCGATCTGAAAATGGTGAGAGACTGCTAAAGTTTGCTGATCAGAACTGACTGTTTGTCACGAGCATGGGCTTCCAGCACCGCTACAAACACCTGCTGACCTGGTATTCAAACGTCGGTCATAAGGCCAGTCAGGTCGACTACATCCTAGTCAGTTCACGGTTCGCAGCTCGTTTCACAATAGCAGATCGATGTGTGGTGCCGAGATTGGTAATGCCCATGGGTCCGACCATGTTCTCGTCCGTACACACTTGAAAGTGCACCTATCATCCGCACCCAAAATTTCGAGTGGTAGATTCCTCGGCAACGCGGCACTGCCGAGGCCCTGGACAGAGAAATCCAGTCCTGTTTTACTACACGAACATATGAAGAAGGCAGTAATGAGTGGTCATCACTGAAGGCATTAGCCTAAGGGGTGGCTGAGAAAATCCTTGGGTTTACTCAGCGACGCCACAGGGATTGGATCAGCGGAATAACCCTGCAGTTTTCTGCCCAGACGGCTAGACCCAGGTCCCACAACGATGCTTTTTTCTGCCAACTCCGAAAGATGACGGCAAAATTGGCTAGGAAAGACTGGAAGAAATATTTGGCTGAAATAGCGACCTCGATGGAGCTGGCCTCAAGCGTAGGTGATACTGGAAAACTCTACCAAATTATCCACCAAGTTAGGGGTAGGCCCTCTACACTGAGCGACTCTGTTCGTGACGTGAATGGCAGCTTTATTGCTGAAAACCCGGCCAAGGTCAAGTGCTAGCGTGAGCAATTCGAGAACCTTCTCAATTTCGATACCAAGCCTAGGACCCCCTGACCACGTGCAACAGAGTCTCCTCCCTCTCCTGCTTATGCAGTGTCATGCGACCCCCTTCTGAAGGAGAAGTCACTGATGCCATACGAAGATTGCGCAACAACAAGGCACCTGGAGAGGATTGTATACCCTGTGAAATCTACAATGCTTGTATTGACACACTGGCGCCTTGGCTCCATGAACTGATTGCACAAGCGTGGAGAGACGAGGTTTTTCCTGATGACTGGGGCTCAAGCATCCTTGTGTCTGTCCACAAGAATGGCGACAAAATAAGATGCGAAAAATACAATGGCATAAGTCTTATCGGTGTTGCTGCTAAAATCTTCGCTAGTGTTCTTCTCAGATGATTATGGGCTGTGCGCGACTCTAGGACGAGACCCAACCAAGCCGGATTCCATGCTGGGCGTGGATGTTTGGACCAAATATTCACACTAAGGCGTATCCTTGAATCCCGCCGTAGTGACCAGCAACCGACAGCCATATGCTTTTTCAGCTTCGCCGCCACGTTCGATTCCGTCCATCGTGAATCCTTATGGTGGATAATGGCACTAGATGGCCTACCATCGAAAATCCTCGCCATGATCAAGGCCTATTAAAGCTCAACCACTGCACGAGTTTTGGCCCATAAAATTCTTTCCCAAGCATTCAATATCCAGTCTTGGGTTCAAGAAGGTTGTATTTTGTCACCCATCCTGTTCAACTACGCTATTGACTGGATTCTTGGGAAGGCCCTGCATGAAGAGGACGGTTTTGAGCTTGCACCCGGGCGCCGGCTGGCTGACCTCGACTACGCAGTTTATATCGCCTTACTAGCCTCAAACCTTGGTGATCTACAGTCCATGGTGTCCGGGTGAATGAAGTCGCTGAATCGCTCGGCTTGTCCATAAACGCGGGGAAGACCACAGTTTTTTCAAGCTGCATCCATGCCCAGGAAAAGGCACCTCTCGAGGTTGGTGGCTGTCAACTTGAAGAGGTGGACAGTTTCAAATACCTTGGGGCGAGCTTGCTGCCGAATGGACAGAGTAAGTATGACACTGCCTGCCCTAATCAAGACTGCTCGTTTGGTTTTCTCAAGCCTTAGAAAGTGCCTGTGGACCCGACGCGACATCTTCATCGCCAGGAAGATCCGTGTGTGTACTGTTGTGAATGCTGGGCTTTGTGTATGGAAAGATGAGCGAAGACTGAAGTATTTGACCACCGCTGCCTGAGGACCGACTTCGTCTTAAATGAGGAGGCGAGAGAGGATGCTACTGGTTGGCGCGGCCGGAGCCACCCCTGGGTGTACCACCACACCTGACTCGGATCCTACGAAGTGGAAGTGCCGTAAAGGCCACAGTTAGAAGGAGCCATTGCAGCCTGACTCTCAGACCAACAGTCAGCCACTCCACACAAAACACATTGGACTGACTGCAAGGTCTGAGCGTAATTGTCAGTTGGCAACCTTCCACCCACGGAGTGCTAATCGCCCCGTTTGGGGTGTAGGGGTACTAGTTAGGGGTAGCACGATACCGATAGCATTTGGTCGCTCCGTTTGTCTCGTACAGCTGCTGAATGTTTCTGTGGCCGCCTCAAACTGGTACACAAATCTCATCTGTGGCTCTTCGAAGTTGGGTTTTTCCTAGCGGCCACACCCCGGGCGACCGTCAAGACTGGCGGGCTAAACCAGGTGAGGGTCTCCGGTGTTGTGTGTGCCTCCACACCCGGTATGTCTGACTCCCGAACTTCCCACCTCCCCCTCACAAAAAGTCCTACGGTGGGGGCGACAGCAACCCCGTAGGCGGTCCAGGCTAACTCGGGTCGTTCTTCCCACTAAAACAAAACCTTAACCCATGGTGGAGTTCGGCAGCCGTCTGGGATGTCCGAGCAGCTCTATTTAGGGACAGCACTGCTTAACTCCTCGCGGAGGAAGGGGCTGGAAAAGGTGCCCTAAACAAATGCTGGGTATCACGTCTTCTGCAGCCGGCCGTGGCTCGCAGATCGCAAAATACACGGTCGTAAAACTCAAACAAACAACAATACCCCCGTCCCCATCCCCCTTGCCATACCCTCCAGGCTGCTCGGGTGAGTCCACTCACACTAGCAGCCTTGAATGTTCGTTCCCTTTAAGACAATCCCAGGAGCAACTGGCCGGAACGAATGACGGCGCTAGTCGCTCGGGAACTGTCGTGCTACAAGGTGGACATTGCTGCTCTCAGCGAGACCCGATTCTCTGAGCAGGGTCAGCTGGAGGAGGTGGGTGCCGGCTACACTTTCTTCTGGAGCGGCCGGCCAAAGGCAGAGCGACGCGACGCTGGTGTTACCTTTGCCATCCGGAACGACATTGTTGGACGTCTGCCCTGTCTGCTGCAGGGTATCAATGATCGCCTGATGAGCCTCCGCCTGCCTCTTTGGGGAGACCAGTTCGCCACCATCATCAGCGCCTACGCTCCCCAATGACGAGCTCTGATGCGACGAAGGACAAATTCTACGAGGACCTGCACGCCTTGCTGGCGACTGTGCCTAAAGAGGACAAGTTAATTGTCCTTGGTGACTTCAATGCCCGCGTCGGGACGGACCACGCTGCCTGGCAGGGAGTGCTGGGTCCCCACGGTCTCGGTAGCTGTAACGATAACGGCCTCCTTCTTCTGCGCACGTGTGCGGAACACCATCTCCTGCTGACCAACACCTTCTTCCGCCTTCCGACGCGGGAGAAGGCCACGAAGATGCACCCTCGGTCGCGGCGCTGGCATCTGCTAGACTATGTTCTCGTCCGGAGGCGAGATCGACAGGACGTGCTGGTAAAAAAGGCGATCCGCGATTCCGATGGTTGGACAGATCACCGCCTCGTCATCTCCCAGATGAGGCTCCGACTGCAACCCCGACGAAGGTAAGGGGCCACCATGTAAGTTAAATACTCTTTTATTAAATTTGCCTGCTCACTGTTTTGATTTCAGCAACCAAATAACCGAGAAACTGGAGGACCTGCATGCTCCAGATGATAACGCTACCGTGGAGACACGATGGTGTCAACTGCGAAATGTCATCCAGTCCACCACCCTCGATGTCCTCTGACGCGCATGCCATCGACACCAGGACTGGTTTGACAACAATGACACCGAAATCAGCAACTTACTCGCGGAGAAGAATGGACTACACAAAGCCTACATGGACCTTCGGACTGACGCCACCAAAGCAGCCTTTTTCAGATGCCGGCGCCTTGTACAACAACGGCTGCGGGAGATGCAGGATGCCTGGATGATCCGAAGGGCTGAGGAAATACAAAGGTATGCGGACCGCATTGAAATGCAAAAACTTTTTCAAAGCCATCAAGGCCATCTACGGCCCGTGTATCAAGAAGACCGAACCGCTGCTCAGCTCTGATGGCACAACACTGCTGACAGAGAAATCGCAAATTCTGAAGCGTTGGGCCGAGCACTTCAGAAGTGTCCTTAATTGCTCATCAGCCATCTCCGATGCTGCCATGCTGCAATGCCATGCTGCGATGCTCCCTCAAGTGGACACGAACAATGACCTGGATCTGCGCCTTCCCTACCAGAAACCATCCGGGCAGTGCAGCAGATTTCCAGCGGTAAAGCACCGGGATCCGACGCAATCCCACCGGAAGTCTACAAGCACGGTGGACCCCGGCTGATAACAGAACTCACAACACTCTTCCAGGAGATGTGGCGCCAAGGACAAGTTCCTCAGGATGTTAAAGACGCGACCATCGTCCATCTCTACAATCGGAAGGGGAACCGGCAACTCTGTGATAATCACAGAGACATCTCGTTGCTCAACATCGCCGGGAAGATCTTCGCCAGTATCATTCTCAATCGTCTTAACGGTGACCTATAGCAGTAACTGCTCCCGGAAAGCCAATGTGGCTTCCGCCGACACCACGGAACAACCGATATGATCTTTGCCACCCGCCAGCTACAAGAGAAGTGTCAGGAGATGCGAACTCACCTATACACTAGCTTCGTGGATCTAACGAAAGCCTTTGACACGGTGAATCGTGACGGACTGTGGAAATTCATGCAGAAATTCGGCTGTCCTGAGCGGTTCATGCACATGGTGCGTCAGCTTCATGACGGGATGACGGTGCACGTCACTGACAACGGGACGGTATCCGAAGCCTTCGCAGTGACCAACGGAGTGAAGCAGGGCTGCGTACTGGCCCCCACCCTCTTCAGTCTCATGTTCTCGGCTATGCTGATGGACGCCTACCGTGATGAGCAGCCTGGTATCCGCAGAACTGACGGGCACCTTCTCAACAGTCGGAGTATGCAGGCTCCAACGCGCGTGTCTACGACTACAGTCCATGACTTGCTCTTCGCGGACGACTGCGCCCTTAACACCGTGACGGAGGAGGACATGCAAAGGAGCATGGACCTCTTCGTCGAAGGCTGCGCCGATTTCGGATTAACAATCAGTACAGCCAAAACGGTTGTCATGCACCAGCCGCCACCCAGCGCGGAATACAATGCTCCTCGAATCAATGTCAACGGTGCTCAACTCAAAAACGTGGAAACCTTCGCTTATCTAGGAAGCACGATGTCGCGCAACACGAGAATCGATGACGAGGTTGCCCAACAGATCTCCAAAGCTAGTAAGGCCTTCGGCCGGCTGCAGGCCTCCTTGTGGAATCGCCACGGTATTCACCTGAACACCAAACTGAAGATGCACAAGGCCGTCGTCTTGCCGACTCTCCTTTACGGAGCGGAAACCTGGACCGTTTACTCGAACCAAGCCAGGAAGCTGAATCACTTTCATCTCAGCTGCCTCCGCAGAATACTGAAACTGAGATGGCAAGACAGGATCCCGGAGACGGAAGTCCTGGAGCGGACCGGAATCCTCAGCATCCATGCCATGCTGAGGCAAGTGCAACTGCGATGGAGCGGCCACTTGGTAAGAATGGACGACGAGCGACTACCCAAACGACTTTTCTACGGAGATGTCGCAACGGGTTCTCGCCGGCAGTGAGGTCAAAAACGACGCTACAAGGACACTTTGAAGAAATCGCTGAAGCAACTGCAAATCAACTCGGCGACCTGGGAAGACCTCGCCCAGGATAGACCGGCATGGAGAAGATCAGTGAAGACTGGTTCAGCAATCTATGAGGCCAACCGGATCGCCGCCGCCAAGGCCAAAAGAGCGGTACGAAAGTCACCAGCGCCCCGGACCAACACCGCCAATGCCCAGGCCCTGCCAACATGCCCGCGCTGTCAACGCATGTTCCGCGCTCGAATCGGCCTGGTTGGACATCTTCGGACGCAATGCACCAACAATCCGACAATTCCAATTTCTACTTCAAATTCTGCCAACCCTCATTCTGACTCCCCCACCCTCACTCCTGGCATCAATTCCATTACTCCCACCATCATAGAGACCACATCCATCTACTCATCGCCTGTTACCCCCACCACTGCAACCAACACCGCCTTCGCCTTCACTACCACCACCACCACCACCATCAGCGATGGGGAATCTCTCCTAAGCTGTACTCAATGCGACCGCACATTCACCTCACGCATCGGCCTAGTCGGTCACTTGCGAATACATCGTTCAGAGACCGGTGAGCCAGTGCCTGGAGCACCATCAATCAGCAGAGATCGTCGCCTCCACTGCCCTCACTGTCCTCGCGCATTCACTCATCACATGGGCCTATTCGGTCACATGCGCATCCATGACAGAGGAATTCACCACAATGCCGACAACACCGATACACCATGCACACCCTCCGCTCCTGCCATTCTTAACGCCATTCTTTAACCCCCACTACCATGAATGACATCCCCCAGCCTCTAACGATTTCTCCTGCCCACACTGCGCCCGCAACTTCAACTCACGCATCGGCCTGGTCGGTCACCTGCGAATTCATCGCATGGAGGCTGGTGAACCAGTGCCTGGGGCTCCGACATACAGTCGACGCGCCCGCCTTCACTGCCCTCAATGCTCCCGCACATTTACACACCACATGGGCCTATTAGGACACATGCGCCTCCACGACAACCTCCGGTAAACCACCGGAGGCTAAGCTACATCAGCGCACACTACCTACACCAATACATCGACAACACCCTCACAATCACCATTTACCAGAGTATATCATGGTTTCTTAGAAACCGTGGCTGGGAAGTCTGCCAATCTGACGCTTCCACCAGACCACGCCGTCGGCTCAGTGTATGTGCTGTGTGTGTCGAGTGACTGACCAGTGGACTAGGAGTCAGACGGCGATGTCTGCTCCATATACCCTGAGTTTGTGAATCCTGGAGTGTGCAGTGTGGGGGTAAGGTCGTGCTGTAGCGCGCGAAGACGGGTACGCCGATCCGTCAGACAATGCGCCCACTCCCTCATCAGGCAACTGACTGGCTCGGACAGTGTCTGATGGTGGGGGTTGCGGAGAGAGTGAGGTCGACAGCTCAGCGCATGTTCCTCACTATAAACAATCTAACGCGCTTAAAACTATCACGGTGCGCTAAAAGCCCTGGCTTGGAAGGTTGCCAACTGACGGGATAATTCGGACCGCGTGGTCAGCCCAATGTGTGTATTGTGTGGAGTGGTTGACTGGCGGACTGAGAGTCAGGCTGCAATGGCTCCTTCTTAATATGGTCTTTATGGCACCCCCACTCTGTGGGATCGGAGCCAGGTGTGTAGGTACGCCCAGGGGCGGCTCCGGCCGCGCCAGCCACCTGCGACCTCTCTCATCTCCGGTTTTCTTGCCTGTGTCGTGAGACCGGGCTCAGGTGGGGGAGGAGAAGAGTGTGTGGTAACGTTAACCGCCGCGGTTGGAAGGTTGCCAACTGACAATTACACTCAGACCTCGCAGTTAGTCCAATATGTGGTGTGGAGTGGCTGATTGGTGGTCTGAGAGTCAGGCTGCGATGGCTCCTTCTTAACGTGACCTCTGGCTATCTCACACATGTGAGATGTAAGCCGATCAACCTCCTGTTGTGTGAAATCCTGGTGCTTGTGTTTGGGGGGCCAGGTCGTGTACGTAGTACACGTAGACGAGGTCACCAGCAGCTGCGCCCGCTTCCGCATCAGACAACTGACCGGCTCGGACAGTGGTCTGATTGTGGGGGTGGGGGAGAGAGTGAAGTCGAGAGCTCAGCGTATTTTTCTCACTATAAACAATCTGACGAGCTTGAAACTATCACGGTGCGCTAAAAGCCGTGGCTTGGAAGGTAACCAACTGACAGGATAACTCGGACCGCGTGGTCAGCCCAATGTGTGTTTTGTGTGGAGTGGCTGACTGGCGGAATGAGAGTCAGGTTGCGATAGCTCCTTCTTAATGTGGCCTTTATGGCACTCCCACTCCATGGGATCCGAGCCAGGTATGGTGGCACGCCCAGGGGCGGCTCTGGCCACGCAAGCCACCTGCGCCCTCTTCCATCTCCGGTCTTCTTGACTCTGTCTTGACACCGGGCTCAGGTGGGGGAGGATGAGAGTGCGGTAGCTGCAGCGCAAGGCTACTATCACTTAAAACTAATTCATGCGCAAGTCACCGTCCCTACACCACCTGGTGTGGAGCATACGGTTGACCTCGTCGAAATCAACGGTCGAAATGACATGTGTTGGCATCCGATGGATTTTGCTTTCGTGGATGCGCATGTGAACAAGCAGCCCCATGCGGTGAGTAACTGGGCAGGGACTGTGAAGGCATTGGAGGCGGCGTTCTCTGCTGTGTGTTGGTGCTCCAGGCACCAGTTCGCTATTCTCTGTGCGATAGATTTGCAAGTAACCGACGCGATCGATGTGTGAGGTTAATGTGCGATCGTAAGTGGTGTTCGTCACCGTGATCGGTGCAGGTGGTAGAGGAGGGAGGATGGTTCGGTGATCATGGGTGGCGGGGCATCGATGAAGTTGTTATCAGTGGTTTGGTGTGGTCATCGCCGTGGGGTCTGAGGCAGGTGTGGCAGAGGTTAATGTTATGGTATTGTTGTTGCATTGAGTTCGATGATGTCCGAAATGACCGAATCGCGAATGGAATGTGCGTTAGCAGCGTAGGCCCTTTGATAGGGCTTGGACATTGGTCGTGTTTATCCGTGATACTTGTGACTTGCGAGCCGCCCCTTTGGCAATTGCAGTGGCGATCTAGTTGGCCTCATCGATTGCTGCACACGTCCTCACGTATCTTCTGCATGCCGGTCTCTCCTGAGCGAGGTCCTTCCAGGTCACCGTGTTGATTTGTGGTTAGTTCAGAGATTACTTCAGTGTCCTTCTCACGTCGTTTTCACCTCCATTTCAGTGAGCACCCTTAGCGACATCTCCGTAGAAAAGTGGCTGCTACATCGCAATTACATTTGCCTCAGCATGGTGTGTCTGCTGAGGATTCCTGTCCATTCCAGGACTTTGGTGTCTGGGATCCTATCTTTCCATCTCAGCTTCAGAATGCTGCAGAGGCACCTGAGATGGAAATAGTCCAGCTTCCTGGACTGGTTCGAGTAGACATTCCAGATCCCCGCTCTGTAAACGAGTGTTGTCAAAACAACGGCTTTGTACATCTTCAGTTTTGGGTTTAAGTGAATACCATGGTGATTCCAGACGGAGGCCTGCAGCCAGCCGAAGGCCTGACTTGCTTTGGAGATCCGTTGAACAACCTTGTCCTCGATTCTCGTGTTGCGTGGCAGCGTACTTCCCAGAAAAGTAAAGGTTTCCACATTATTTAATAGAGCGCCGTTGACATTGATTCGGGGAACATTGTATTCCACGCTGGGTAGTGGTGGGTGCATGACCCCCGCTTCGACTTTGTTGATTGCTAATCGAAATTTAGCGCAGTCTGCGGTGAAGAGACCCATGTTCCTTTGCATTACCTCCTCCGTCACCGTGTTAAGGGCAAAGTCGTCCGCGAAGAGCAAGTCATGGACTTAAAGCATGCACACGCGAGTTGGGGCCTGCATACGCCAACTGTTGAGAAGATGTCCGTCAGTTCTGTAGGCGATGCGGATCCCAGGCTGCTCATCACGGTAGGCGTCCATCAGCATAGCCGAGAACATGAGACTGAAGAGGGTGGGGGCCAGTACGCAGCCCTGCTTCACTCCGTTGGTCACTGCGAAGGCTTCGGATACCGTCCCGTTGTCAGTGACGCGCACCGTCATCCCGTCATGAAGCTGACGCACCATGTGCATGAACCGCTCAGGACAGCCGAATTTCTGCATGACTTTCCACAGTCCGTCATGATTCACCGTGTCAAAGGCTTTCGTTAGATCCACGAAGGTAGTGTATAGGTGAGTTCACATCTCCTGGCACTTCGCTTGTAGTTTGGCGGGCGGCAACGTTCATATCGGTTGTTCCGTGGTGTCGGCGGAAGCCACATTGGCTTTCCGGGAGCAGTCCCTGCTATAGGTCACCGTTAAGACGATTGAGAATGATACTGGCGAAGATCTTCCCGGCGATGTTGAGCAACGAGATGCCTCTGTGATTATCACAGAGTTGCCGGTTCCCCTTCCGATTGTAGAGATGGACGATGGTCGCGTCTTTGAAATCCTGAGGAACTTGTCCTTGGCGCCACATCTCCTGAAAGAGTGTTGTGAGCTCTGCCATCAGCCGGGGACCATCGTGCTTGTAGACTTCCGTTGGGATTGCGTCGGATCCCGGTACTTTTCCGCTGGAAATATATGCACGGCCTGGGTGGTTTGTGGTAGAGAAGGCGACAGATCTAGGTCATTGTTCTTATCCACTTGAGGGAGTCGGTCAATAGCAGCATCGGAGATGGTTGATGATCAATTAAGAACACTTCTGAAGTGCTCGGCCCAGCCCTTGAGAATTTGCGATTTCTCTTTCAGAAGTACTGTGCCATCGGAGCTGAGCTGCGGTGCGGTCCCCTTGTTATAGGAGCCGTAGATGGCCTTGATGGTTTGAAAAAGTTTTTCATTTAATTGTGTTCCGCATACCGCTGAATTTTCTCAGCCTTTTGGACCATCCAGGCATCCTGCATCTCCAACAGCCGTTGTTGTACGAGGCGGCGGCATCTGAAGAAGGCTGCTTTGGTGGCGTCAGTTCGAAGGTCCATGTAGGCTTTCTGTAGTCGATTCTTCTCCGCCAGTAAGCAGCTGTTGACGGTGTCATTGTCGTCCAATAGGTCCTCGTGTTGACCGCGTGCACGTCCGAGGACGTCAAAGGCGGTGGACTGGATGAAATTTCACAGTTGACAACACCGTGTCTTCACAGTGGTGTTGTACTCTGAAGCATGCAGATCCTCCAGTTTCTGGGTTATCTGATTGCTGAAATCAAAACAGTGAGCAGGCAAATTTAACAAAAGAGTATTTGACTTACCCGGTGGTCGCTTACCTTGGGGCCTTTCGTCGGGGTTGAATTCGGACGTCAAACTTGGAGATGACGAGGCGGTGCTTCGTCCAACCATCGGCATCGCAAATCGCCTTGGTCACTAGCACGCCAAATCGATCTCGCTTACGGACAAGAACACAGCCCAGTGGCTACCAGCGCCGCGATCGAGGGTGCATCGGTGTAGTCTTCTCCCGCGTCTGAAGGCGGAAGAAGGTATTAGTCAGCAGGAGACGGTGTTCCACACATGTTCACAGAAAAAGGAGGTCGTTATTGTTACACCTACCGAGAATGTGCGGACTCAGCTCACCCTGCCAAGCAGCGTGGTCTGTTCCAACGCGCGTGTTACATTTGCCGAGGACAATCAACTTATCCACCTTCGGCACAGTCGCCAGGAGGGCGTGCATATCCTCGTAGAATTTGTTCTTTGTCTCGTCGGAGCTCGTCATTGGGTAAAGAGGGATGTAGGCGCTGATGATAGTTGCGAACTTGTCTCCCCGAAGTGGCAGGCGGAGGCTCATCAGATGATCATGAATACCCTGCAGCAGACAGGGAAGAGGTCCCACGATGTCGTTCCGGATGGCAAAGGTGACACCAGCGTCGGCGCACACTGACCTTGGCTTGCCGCTCCAGAAGAAGGTGTAGACGACACCCATCTCATCTAGCAGAGCATGTTCAGAAAATCGGGTCTCGCTGAAAGCAGAAATTAACATCTTGCATTGCGCCAGTTCTAAGGCGACTGGCGCCATCCTCCGTTCTAACCGTTTATTCCTAAAAGGGAACAAACATTCCAGGCAGCCATGAGGGACTGCTTTGTGTTTAACGACTGCATATATTTGCCATCTGTCAAACCGCGGCCGGTTTCACAAGACATGATACACTACATTTGCTAAGGATAATTTTTCTAACCCCTTCCACCGCGCGGAGGCTAGCAGTACTGTCCTAAATAAGGTTGCTTGGACATCCCCAGACGGCTGCCGAACTCCACTATGGGTCACGGTTTTGTTTTAGTGGAAGAACGACCCGAGTTAGCCTGGGCCACCTTCCAGATTACTGCCGCACCCTAGGTAGTACGTTTTGAGATGGGTGGGAAGTTCTGGAGTCAGACATACCGGTTGTGGAGGCACATTAAATACAGGAGACCCTCACCTGGTTTAGCCGGCCGGTCGTGGCGGTTGCCGGGGCCGGGGCCACTGGTAAGAGCCCAGCTGCGAGGAGCCACATGTGAAAGTTGGTTGCCAGTTAGCAGCGACCACAGAAGCATTCACTACCTGTACGAGAACAATGGAGTGACAAAATGCTATCTGTGCGGTTCCACCCCTAACTAGTATCCTCTACACACCTGACGGTTTCCACCGCATGATTTACAGTAGACTGGAAGTAAACGCATTGAAATTTGCGTGAATAAGATTTTAGTTAGAATAGATTAGCGCTGTCTCTTAATCACTTTCTCACCCTCACACGTCTGGGGCTCGTGCCGTGATCAAGTCAAGCAGAACGGATTCGGTACTTGGCGTAGGTGTTTGGCGTGGCCGGAACCGCCCCAGACGTGCCGCACTGCACTTTAAGAGGGAGCCATTGCAGCCTGACTCTCGGTCCGCCAGTCCACCAATTCACACAAACACACACAAGGCTGACTGCGCGGTCCAGGTTATTCTGTCAGTTTGCAACCTCCAAAGCTACGGCTTTTAGCGCAATGTGGTAGCTTCAAGCTCATCAGATTGTTTATAGTGAGAAACTGCGCTAAGCCTTCGACCTCACTCTCTATTTCCATTCTAAATCCCCAGTCACTGCCCGAGCTGGTCAATGAACTGGTTCGGGGAATGGGAGCACCCGTCAGTATATCTAATGAGCTAGTCAGCGAGTATCTCGTACAGAACCTATTCCCTCCCTCCAAAAGAACACAAGTACCAGGATATAACGCAGAAGTGGTTGAGTGGCTAATATCTCACATGTGAGAGTTCCTGAGGTCATGTAGAAAAGGAGTCATGACAACCTGCTTCTCAGACTACCAGCCGGCCACTCCACACACATTGGGGCTGTCTGCGAGGTCTCAGTGTACTGTCCAGTCGGCAACCCTCGAAGCCATGGCACTTAGCGCACTGTGATAGTCTCGGGTTCGAATCACATATACCACAGAGGAGCCACATGTTTAAGGGGCCGAAGATCCTGCTCACGTGAGAGGTGTTGGTTTCAAACATTTATTGTGTGATGTAGGTGCTGGTCAGGAAAGATGTGGTAATGTGGTATAGCCGGTGAAAATTTACCGCACGTTTTCGTGGAGACGGATGGGGCCTAGTAGGCCCATGCTGCATATGAATGTGCGTGGACATTGCGAATAGTTGAGGCGAGTGCCTCTGATGCATGTTGGTTCTCTTGGTACGAGTTTGCCAGTCTCTGTGCAATGGATTCGCAAGTGTCTGACTAGGCCGATGTGCGATTTGCATATGTGGTTGTGATGCAGAGGGTACTAATGGTGGTTTCACTCTTGGATGGGAAGTTGTAAGTGTTTGAGCTGGGAGAGTTGTCGGGTGTGCAGGTTGCTTTTGGAGTGTCATGAGCCCTGTTTTCGTGAATGTACATGTGACCTCCAAGGCCGAGGTGGTGAGTGAATTTTCGATCGCAATGAGGACAGGTTAGAATTGAGTCCGCGTTGCCGGTGGAGGGGGTGGTGCTGATGAAGATGGCGGTGAATGGGAGGTCAGAGGCGGTCAGAGTGGGTGTAAGAGAGCGGAGGTGGTATCGGTGTTGATCGTCGCTGTGTCCAACGAGGTACCGGTGAGTCGAAGTGGACGGGACATTTGCAATGTAATCACCAGCGGTGTGATTGGTCGTCGTATTTGATGCAATGGGGTTTTTATGGCAGGGTTGAATATGCTGTTCGTGGATGTAGAGGTTCATCTTGCCGGATTGATGCTGCATTGTCTCTAAGGATGTCCAGCGAGGCAAAATTGCGCTCGGAATATGTGTGGGCAATACGGGTATTGACGTTGTGGATCCAAAGCATTTGCGACTTGCGAAACGCCCATTTTGCCTTGGCAGTGGTGATCAGGCTGGCTTTTTCGTCTGACGCACCAGTCTGTATTGCTCTTCCCTAGGCCTTTCAGTTCAGGGTGAGGTCCACCCAGGTCGCTGGGTTGATTTGCAGTTACTTCAGAGAGTTCTTCAAGGTGTCCTTGTAGCATCGTATTTGTCCTCCCTGTATCTGGGCAGCCTTTGTGACATGTTCGCAGAAGAGTCGTTTGGGTATTCGCTCGTCGCCCATCCTCATCAGATGACCGCTCCATTGTAACTGCAGTTGCCTCAGCATGGCGTGGATGCTGAAGATTCGGGTTCGCTTCAGGAATCCCGTGTCCAGGATCCTGTTTTGCCATCTCAGCTAAAGTATTCTGCAGAGGCAGCTAAGATGAAGTGATTTAACTTCCAGGCTTGTTTTGAGTAGATGGCCAAGGTCTCCGCCGTATTCCGAGGTCAGGCCAAGACGACGGTCTTGTCCGTCTTCATTTTTAATTTTCAGTCAACGGCCATGACGACTCCAAACGCAGGCTTCTAGCCGTCCAAAGTCCCAGCTAGCTTTGGATATCCGGTGTGCAACTTCGTCAGTGGTTCTAAGGCTGGGTGAGAGTGCTTACAGGATAAGCGACGTTGTCTGCAGTGTCGAGGTTCGTGGAGCCTTGAATTCCGTGCTGGGTGACGGTTAGTTTATGTCACCAATTTTCTGTGTTAATGCTCGCCTCAAAAATGACCAGATACCTCGATTCATACTTTTTACGCTCCTGATTATTACTGTCGGATAAGTGGCCTCAATCAGAAGGCGGAAGGCAAGGACTCTTGCAATACAGGAATGATGATAGTTAGGAGTTTTATGTGTAGGGTAAGTGATTATGCCATTAGCGTTTTGAAGAACAACTAGATTGACGGAGAAAATGTGAAGAATTTATCGTGAAGTCCTTCTATCGAGACGACCACTACCGAAGACACAACTGAAATTGACAACTTTGACAGCCTAACCCCTGACCTTAGATTTCTACCCAAAGTCCAACCTAAATTTCTAATCCGAATCATAACCGTAATCCCAATCTCAATTTCATTTAAAAACCTCGTATTACTCGATCAAAGGCAAACCTTTCTGCATGCACTTGAGAGAGGCAAGACGGGAAATGAGCAAAATAGACGGAGGTTAAAATAAGGCTAACTATATTGCATAAGAAGACATTTAGTAGAAGCAAATACTAGGTGGAGCCATGTATCCGATGGTCACAAAATGGACGTGCTTAAACCTAGCACGACGAGCTAAAAGCCGTGGCTTGAATAGTTACAGACCGGTTAGGTCTGTGCAGCCAGTGCCGTGCGTGTGGCGTGACTGACTGGTGGAGCAAAAGTAACACTCACAGAGTCCTTCTTAGTGTGGCCTCTAAGGCATTCCCACGGAGATGAGATTTGAGCCGCTGCCTATTCTGTGATAACCGGGTATATTGCACAGGAAGAGGAGGTCCTGTATGACCCATACAGGATGGGTTGCCTAACGTTTTTTCGGCACTGTGCCCAATCACACCTCCGGTTGTCTTGACACATTTTAACCATCGGAAACTATTAACTGAGTGAAGAGAGAGCCTGCCTCACTATCCACACAGAAGTCATTGGTGTAGCGCCCATTCTGTAGGGCTCACGGTTGGCGTCTTCGCTCGCAACTGTTGAATTATCCAGATTTTACGTATTTTACGTCTATCTCAGATTTTCTGAACTTTCCTCACCGGAAGCGAAATGTGCAGTCAATTCTTGCATTTGCCCTACCGCATGTCTATCATTGTTGAAGCCAGAAGCACTCATCTGTCTGGTTTAATTTCCAAGGAAGTTCATGTGTGAGCCTGGATTAACTCCTGCAAAAAAAACCTCTTAAGCTCGGTGCGATAGTTCATATGCATATTTGAAGTGAAATCCGCCAGTCACTGCGAGCAACCACGATCAGTTGGGACATTTCGCGATTCACAGCTACGCCCGCAATTGTCTCCGTGGTGATTGAGCTTTAGTTTGGACTTCTACGAGGCTGGGGACTATTGCACCGTCGGCTAGGACCGAGAATTTGCAAGATCATCACATGTTGGTTGAACCTCCAGTTTCTCTCCTTTCCGTCGGTATTCACTCCCCATTAGTGGCCGCTTTTCCTGTATTCGTCCACCCGCAAACAGTAGTGATTTACATAGTTACCAGGTTGCTTCTCCGAAGAACCTGCATCAGACCTGATAGACGACGTTCACCGCTTCCAGTCGTGGCAGACGAGCGGTATATATATCCGGATAGCGATGACTAAATATCATCGCTCTTCTCAAGAACTTTCAGGGTTCAATAGTCCATTGGACAGTCACTTGAATTTCCCTCATAAACTCAACCTTTAGCAAGAAGCTCTCATCAGTGACCTTAAAATCGCACATGACACCCCGCAAAAATAAGGCAAGTATTTATAGTGACAGAACTCCCCTCCCGACATGTAAGGGGTTCTCTGCGCCACACAGGTGAACCTTGTAATTTAAAAAGCTACAAAGACCGAGATTTCTCGCTTTCCATAGTTTGTGCGACAGCGGGAGACCTTATAATTTACGCGGATTAACATACTTCCTAACACGACCCTACACACATCAAGATGTTCTTCGAGCATGGGTAGATTAAATTTCCCCGATCAGGACTCACTCTCGAGCCCCGCCAGCAGCGGCACAGCAGACAGAAGAACATTGCCTACAAAAACAAAGGAGACCCAAATGGCCACTTCTGGATTTTTAACCGTCATCAGCCAGTCATACCCAACCCCAGATGTTGAAACACCTGAGGATCGAACCAGCGACCTGCTGGCTAAAGTCCCGCGCTTCTCAGGGGTTGCAACATCTGGGATTGGGTATGACTGGCTGACGGCAGTCAGGAATGGCCATTCCAGTCTCACTGGTCTTTGTGGGCAATGTTCACCTGCCTATGTTTAACTTTGTGAACACGAAAATCGCAAGAGTAACACAGGCGCAATCTAAAGAATATGGCTGATATTGTCAATATAAGAGCTCTTTTACAATTCGCAAATAAAAGTAAAGAACAGCCTTCCGGCAAGTTTGACGTGGAGAAGGAAGAAGAGGAGGCAGGGTAAGAGCGGTTACCGTTGGGTTGTGGCATACGAAAAAAAGAAGTAAATGCCGCACAATTTCGCCGGCATAAGAGATACCGGAAAAGGTTAAAATAACAGGAGAAAATAATAAAAGCGGAAAGGATGAGCGCACATGAAGTTTTGGGTCGCTTAGAATGTTGCGCTGCGCTTTTTGGGAGAAAAAAACAGAGATCAAAGACGACCCGAGCATGAGTTGGGTATGCGGCTTCCGCAGAGATCCGATCGAGCCGATCATCACAGTGACTAGTAAGGGGGTTGGGTGGAGCTTTTTGCAGGCGGCTGGCGAATGGCACCTACTCCGTCCGCCTAGGACACGCAGTGGGGGTAATCCTCAGACCACCTTTTGAGGCCAGAGACTCACAGGGGGTCACGACAATGCTAGGATGCTGTCGTTCAGTGCATGGAGGATGCAGCTCATGAGTTTTGCCTAGAGAAGAGCAGAAAAGAATAGATGAGACGACGATTTAATATATAAGCCCTTCGTTTTTATTACCATAACATGTCTGCTTATTTGATTTAGGTAAGCATGTTATATTAGGCTTACGTTGCTGGCTGACCTCAATAAAATAATGAAGGGGTATGGATAAGACTGGTGTTAGGGTTACGTTTGCTGGCCGCAGATTATGTTATCTAATCTAACTTTCTTCAGGCAATAACCTTGGATTTCTTGTTTGCCGCCAGTTTACACGCCGCCAATGTGCATATTTCATGGTGCGCGTCTGTTCCAGCATATTTTATCCCTTTTGGAATGCTAAGGATTACATAATTATTAGAAAACAGAGGCTAATTTTTGAGTTTGTAATAGCAAAAAGTGTCAATTAAAATTCAGCATACAAATTATAACATTTCTGCTAGCTTTTATAGCAAATGCATACTGTCGGAATTGGACAATGACGTAGGCAAAATAACGACATGCTACTGGATGGAAGAGTCGAAAGTAGCTAATCACACAGCAGACACTTATTTTAAACGCGCTGTGAGGATGTCAAGTGGTCTAAATTCAGCCACAGAGACATACAAAATACTCTCCATCACTAGGAATAAACAGCATCAGCAGTGCACAACAACTTGGTTCTTAGATCGGAAATCCAACCCCTTGCACCCGAAGAATCCCCGCCAGAAGCGTATTCTCTATCGGAAGACGGGGTTTCTGGGGGCTGTAAAGAGGAGAAGATACAATCGTTGGAACAAGGTTATTGGCCTGACATTTCAGGTTCTCATTCAAGTTCATCATCAGAGGCGGTTGCAGAGAAGGGTAATTGAGGCACAGGGCACGCAATATTTATAGTACGTAATGGCCACGCGATCACATGCGTACTAAAAATAGCAGCTCTCGCGGGCACCGCTAGGGCTGGTGATTGATGCCATGATAGCTAAACCGTCCGCACCCAAGTCGGTAATAACCGCAATTTCATCATCCGTGTTTGATGTTGGCGTGACAATAACTCAGCAGCTTGGTTTACTGTCACTGGAGGTGTTAGTCACCCGCGCCCTCCCCACATGACTGGTTCTCCTACTTAGGCAAAGCCTAAGCACAGAATATGAGAACGGGAGGCCATTGCGCTTGTTGATAGACTGCAGGAATGAAAACCATGACTAGAGCAGTTCGAAACACACGTGGTTATCGTTTCTTGTGAGGATTTCCAACCTGTGACACTTGAAAATATGACCAGGTCCCATCAAGTGACCGGCAACCTGAGAATTAGCGTCTTTTCCTCCTCCTCCTCCTCCCTAAGTCCTCAGATATGCGTGCAGTTATTTTCGCCATTAAATAAAAATCTTTACCTTCTACGTAGAGTATGTTCTACCATAGACTACGCATTTGTCTAGACTAAACCAACGACATCTCTCCTTTCTTCTGGTTTTCAAACTGTCACGAAAATTAACAATATCTTCTACCACACTCATTGCAACAAGTTGATAAGGATGATAAACCCAGTCTGGCTTAGGTCTAGTCTGGGCCTATGCTGCTTTATCACTACGATAGCGCCCATGAGAGCAGTATGTCGTAGTTCCGGGGAGCCTATGTTGCGTCCTTAAATCAGGCAAGATTGACGAACACCCACCTATGTGACTTGAAGGAAACTCGATCGTTACCACCATGGCGTGAAGTTTTGACCCAGAAGTTGAGTGCTGGCTCAAGTAAACATCAAGCCCAAGTACTATCGCTAATAGCCGCTTCCAACTCCGTTGCCTCTGTCGGCAAAATCCTCTCAAGCAGCCCCGGTTAGTTATAATTCTGTAACAGCGTACATGAGTAGAAGGCTGTGTTCGTAGTCTAGGTGGTTCGCCTCTCGCAGTACATCAGCCTTCGTAGCTTTTTTTGGCACTTAGGGATTTAAATTAATCTCCGCTGGAAGTAGTAATCCAGTGGGAATGTTTATTCTTTTCGGCTGAAATTGATGGCGCTCAACATATATCTGGTAAAAAGTGAGGCCGCATCTAATAGAATCCATTTGAACGCCCTACTCGCAAGCACATTTAGTAAGATCGAAAAGTTAGAGGCATAATTTTAAAGATAAGACAACAGTTTCGGTGGTCCAGTTTTCCCTCAAACACAACGTTCTGAAGGACATCACGGATTGAGACTAGCAGGGCCATAGCGCCAGTGTACCCGACGTCGGTCCTCATCCGAATTCAACAGCCTCACGATTGCCTACAATAGTTTTTTGGTGTATAGCTAATTGCAGTTTAATACGACCGGTGACTGGTTGCATCCTTGGCACACTCTTATCAAAACACTGAACAGTTTGGGGGCGACGTTGCGTAAGGACACAAGTTCAACGATCATGACGACCGTTTCTGCCAGATAACTGTTCAGTCAGGCTAGCTCCATAGCAATTCTATGTGAACAGAATCGGGAGCGAGGTATGTGAAATTTTCTACTTCTTGAAATGTTTATGGATAAACCGACCGATTTAGCGACCTCATTCCCTAGTGACACCATAGAATGTGGGTCACTAAAGCTTGAAGCTAGTAAGGCGATATAATCGGCGTAGTCCAGATAAATCAGCCGCAGTCCGGGCGCCAAGTCAACACCGCCAACTTCGTGTAGGCCCTTCCCGAGAATGCAGTCAGTGGCGTAGTTGAAGAGAATGAACGACAGGATAAAGCGTTGTCAAATGTCAGACCGAATAGTTGGGAAAGATGGCTATGGACCAGACCTCGCGCAGTGATGGAACGGTAATAAGCCTTGATCATGGCGATGCTTTCTGGTGCTACACCATATAGTACCATTATAGGCCACAGAGATTCAGGAAAGACGCAATCGAATGCGGCGGCTAGGTAGATAGTCGTCGGTGGTTGGTAGCTATGACAGAATTCAAAAAATGCGCCTCAGTTTGAATATTTGGTCAGCACATCGCCACTCAGCACGGAATCCAGTCTGGTTTGGCCTGGTCCTTGAGTCATGTACGGCCTGGAATCACCTGAGAAGGATAATAGCGAAGATGGTAGCAGAAGCGCCGATGAGACTTGTGCCACGGGAGTTCTTTTATCTAGTTTTATCTCCTTTCTTGAGGACAGGTACACGGATGCTTGAACCTCAGTCATCAGGAACGACCACGTCTCTCCACGCTTGTTCAATCACCTCATGCGGCATAGGCACCAATGTCGATACACGGCTTGTAGATTTCACCAGGTATACCATCCTTTCCAGGTGCCTTCACATGGCATCGGAAACTTCTTCAGAAGGGGTAGCATGACACTACATAGGTTGGATAGGGAGGAAGACCCGCTTTAGATAGAAACGAGAGGGCGTTGGGTTTGGTTGGGAAGTTGAGAAGGTGCTCGAAATGCTCACGCCAGTGCTCGACCTTGTAAGAGTTGTCGGCAATAAAACCGCCATTCACGTCATGAAGAGTAGCTAAGTGCACATGGGCTTACAATTAACTTGGCAAGTAATTTTCTAGTGCTGCCAACGTTTGAGGTCTTCTATATGGCGGTAGCTATTTCAACGCAATATTTCTTCGGTCATCCCTAACCGACTTTTCTGTCTTCTTCTGAAGTTGGTGGAAGGAATCATCATAACGAGACAACTGCAGGATTCTTCCGCTAACCCAGTCAGTGCGGCGTCACTGGGTGTATCCAATAATTTTCTTAGCTGCCCCATAGGTTGAGAGCTTCAGTGACGACCACTGGTTACTGCCTTCTCCGTAGGCTCGGGTAAATAAAACAAGGTCGGCTTTCTCTGCTCAGGGCCTCGGCAGTACTGGGTTGCCGGATTTTGCGACATCGACGCGTATAATGACATTTTAGACGCGGATGAGATTAGCGTGTACGAATTCGAACATGGTTCGACCCATTGGCATCACCACTTTCGTCATCAAGCATTGATCTGCTAACACGAAGCCAGATGCTGGGCTTTGAACTGACTATAATATAGATTTGACTGGCCGTATGGCCACCTTTCGAACATCACGCCAGCAGATGCTTATTGCGATGCTGGAAGCACATTTTCGTGACAAGCAGTTGATTATGATCAGCAACGTTCAGCAATATCTCACCATTGTCACATCGAGAACAGAGCCAAAAGCGGACAATAAGAGGACTGTAGAGTCAACAGGCCCAGTCTGGTCATTCCAGTCCTCGATAACAAGCAGCTGATCGCGGCGGGGGAGTTTTTCAGGTAAAGTTCACTGCTACGATTTAAAAGTCTCCTTATCGTAGTGCTCGGAAGCGGAGGTTGACGCGTATACGGGGGCGACAGAGATGTTTGTGCTGAGACCTTTAGTCGCACGTAGGCAATCTGTTCATTAACTCGTTTGTAAGCAAGTAGTGCACAAGTTGTTTGTTGTGAGGGGGCAATTGTCAAACCATGTCTACCAGGAAAGTCACGTGGGCCACTACGGTACAAGGTAAAGTGTGAGTTGGCTCCCGTTATCTTTAATTCCTGAGCGCCTGCGTCAAGAATTCGTACTTCAGACAATCAGCATACATCTACGTTGTATTAATAAAGGTTGCTCGCTGTCAGACTTTGAGTATCAAGGTCCAGGAACGCTTGCTAATTGCAGCATTCAATACCAAAAGCCTGTCTCGGTTGAGAAGTCCACCTCGCATACTATTCACCCAAACCACTGAAATAGGGTTGCGGAGCGCGTCGGTTCCCACGGACACCGTAGTACTGTCATCGGACATATTTTTACGCGGTTTCTTGAAGACTGTGAGTACGGGTGAGTCCCCAACAGCCACTCAGGTTGTTTTTTCGAGGTTGTCTCCTCTGGCATTTTGGCTGGCTAGTCTAACCAGAGGGCAGCGGTGGCAATCAAACTTATTTAATGGCGGTTCACGGCTGCCATGTTGCAGTGCCTTTGTAGGGATTTGTGGCATTTTATAAGGCAGTCGGCGTGCCAGACCTCGGCCCACCGCGTCCTAGTAGCCCTGTCGCTACTGGTCCGCAATTGTTTATTTCGCGGCTAACCTTCACCGAAGGCTGTTCCACCATCCGCCACCTGTGAACACGACGGATAGATAGCAGCTAGGCTAATGGGGAACCCGTCTTCCCGTGCTTAGTACGATGTGGTGAATAATTTTTCATCGTACTCCTAAAGCATGCACTTCAAACAAACCTTTCAGTTAAATACTGCACACCTATACGAAGTACCCTTTCGTTCCTATCCTTATGTGGGAAGCAATTAAAATTTTGTCAGTTTTAAGTAATAAATCACAGATAAGAAAACGGTTGCGCGATATACGCAGATTTCGGATGGCTTTAGTCCTACTTAGATATTTTATCCATCAAAAACTGAAACACCCAATCTAATTGATTTAGTGACGAAGGTTAAATATTTGAGACTGCAGTGCACAAACTAGTTAGTCTTGACTACAATGACTAAAAAGCATAATTCGAACATTCTTTTAAGGATATCACGATCGGGCCAGAAATAATTGACGGTTCAAGCCACTATTTAAGAGAGCGGCTGGGATAGAGGATAAAACACTCGAAAATACTCCGTAGATTGAAGGATAGATAACAAAAAGGCCGTTGAAGGACTGTCACTAACTTTAAATGGGTGGTACGTTTTTCAAGACTTAGTCAAGAACAGAAGCCATTGCTTCCTTCTACATGACATTAAATCCCTTCAGAGGCATAGTACACATTATCGATCCGAAACGACAGCTAACCTTCAGAGTTAATAATAGAGATTTTTCAGTTTAGGAATAAACGACATCTATGAGATCCATCGACATCTGCCATTATTGGTTGGGGAAAATGCATAATCGGCTACCTATAAACCACGTAAACGGTAAAAAGAGCCCTAATGGTAGCAGAAATAACTAGAAAGCGGCAACCTGCCTGGTTCCATACTAGCGATTGCACTTAGAAGATCGTAGTTAATGCAGGGTTCGGCCTCTACACGAGGTTCCCAACCAACAGGAGGGGAAGCAGGTGGAGAGAGGAGGAATAAACGTGAAGGTTTAGGCGGAGCGAGGTAGCCCTCGTCGATTTCTTCCTCTGTATTCTCATCAGTCAATTCCTCATCCTCAAAGGAAGTCTGTTTCACGCTGGCGCCGGCCGCACCAAGTGCTAACTTTGGCCGCGGACGCGCTGATTGCACATCCTGGTCATCTATTTCTGCAAAATAGCATCGAATACCCTGCTCTGCACTGGCTTCATTAAGGTGATTTTCAGTGCCATCAGTATGAGGGGAAGAGTTGGTGGTTTTGGGAAGACGCCATCCTTGGGTCTCGAAACGGGCCATGAATGCTGCCTCCGTTGAAGACATTGTCACCTACAGAGAAAGAGGAAAAGAGACGATTCATATTTCGCAACTCAATGGTCACATGTTCCAAAGTATTGTTCCCTCAATGTGAGGTCAATATCAAGCGCTTCCAATCTATACCACACGTGCATCCCTTTTTCGATATTGGTGGCTGTTCCCAAGTCTGGTTCACCTCTGTCGTTTTTGCCAGATATGACAACAGATGGAAACAGTACTAACCAGTCTTACTCGGCAGTAGGACAAAAAATACTGACTTCGTTCATGGTTGCGTCAGCAGGTCTCAGAGTTAAGCCACCACTAATCATGTGGAGTATTTACAATGTCAGGCAGACTAGTGACATCTTCGGCTACGTCAGAATCCGAGTTAGGGAAACCTGAAATTTTTGTTCAGATAGCTCTTAAATGACCGATTGTAAACTAAGCATTCTTCCTAGGAAATATTCCCTGACCGAACCCAGCTGCGACCAACAAGTGATGATGTCGGATCAGGCCAAGTGAGTGAAATATCCATGTGTTGTGAATATTCTCGATGGAGACCAGTCAAGTATGAATCCACTGGATAGTCTCAAACGAGCGGATTTATCCTAGATGTCTTCTCGTGGGAACAGCAACAAACACCGAGGAGGAGACGCAAGCATGGTGTAAGTGGGAATTATATGACATTTTACTCGTATTAAGCTGACTGATATAGTGATCAGGTTTATTAGGACCATCAAACCCTTTGACGTCAAGGGGGACGACGTGGCACTTAAAGTCCCGGTAAGGCGCCAACCTAACTGTTTGTTTGTTTTTAGTGTTTTAAAATGCGCTGTGAATTTTGTTTTTCTTCTACGACAACGTGGATCCGTAACCGTGTTCAAGGTTGGAGGAGACGAGCGGATGGAGGAGGGTCTTCAGGCTACAGCGAACGGATTGGGCGAAAATATTGAAGTTGACTGAGTAGATACCCATTCGGTATCGATTTAGTTGAATTTAGAACGTTTGATTTGCAGAAATGGTGATAAATGTGTTTTCTTAAACCATTTAATTTATTGGCCATCTTTTCCCATACTGTGCGTTTTGCGCATGAATATAGCAAAACAATTAACTGTAGATTTGGAATTCAATAAGGAATATCGTGGACCAAATTAAAATTTAAAAAATATTCCCCAAGGTACCATTGGGGGCTGAGATTATACTTCAAGTAGCCCGGTTTCCCTACCCCGTCTACTGATAAACTAGACGCTGGGTCATACAGCATAGTCCCATTAGTACATGTGCGATGCCCGGCGGACCAAACCAGGACATCTTCCAGCGAAAATTTCAGCCTGGATATCGATAGTAAACAACCAAACGTCGCACCAGTACAACATCCTACGGACTATAGCGCAACGGCTCAACGAGTACCTAGTCAGAAGCCTGGTCACACAATGCATCTACATGGCACAAAGCCTAAAATATCACTTTAAATAGAAAAAAAACATAAGACAACAGACGCGGTTTCCTGTAATATTTGGTCTTTGATCAATACTGCTGGCGGCAGTGGCTAATATTGTGAATAGACGGTAATCAGACGAAAGCATAAAGTAAAATCAGAAAGTTAATACTCACCAGAACTCGACTGAAACTAGGGAGATAGACAAAACTGCAGGCGTTATCGAAGTGACGAAATACATTTTCGAAAAGGGTCTTAAAGGACAGGATATGAGTACGGATAGGCTACCTTTGAAGCAACATCCGAATAGACTTCGCGGGGAACCTTTGTAACAATCAGTTTTTTTGTAAGACACGACAATGTCTGAAAGGCATCCTGTGTTTCCTGGAGTGAACAAGTGCGGTCTTCAAGAAATTCTGTATCTTTTAGACAGCGCTCCATTTTTACTGAGATGCAAGAAGTATCCCATAAAACCAACTCGATTGAAACAGGCGGGTTATAAAAACTGCATTATAACAAGAAACACGATTTCTTTGGACTTTCTTTATCTCTAATTTCTTATTCTTTTACCTGAACCTAAACGTACATGAGCCCTTAACTACAAGCAAGTAAGCTTGAATGTAATCCAGGAAGGCGTTATGGAGTGTCCGACTGCATGCGTCAAAAAAGTTGGCCCCTTCGAATTTGGTTTAAAATTTTCCACCTCCAAGGAATTTACTACTTTCGGGATTTCAGTCTACTAGTCACTCTTGCGGACTATATTTATCAAGCGTTGGATTCTATTCGACATACTCTTCATCCTCACAAGACTACTGCAGCAAAACAGCGGATACGGCCGATATCCTCCTCCTGTGCACTTCTCGCCAGCAACTCCACGAGATCTTCCAGTCAACAGAGGGTTGAGTCATTTCGATATTTGATTCATAAAATTGCTCCCGCTAAAACCTTCGTCCCATATTTTTAACACCCTTTATCGTTTTTGCAATCTATCATGGATGCCAAAAATATACCCTTCGGGAATCGTGCAAAATATGTGGCACTGCCGAGATTCGAACCGCGGCAACAGCGTGCGGGGAACGACGGTGATACCACTCAGCTATCGCCGCACGACAAACTCGCTGACCTTATTTTTAATGATGGAATAAACATAAAACATAATACGAATGACCTCATTTCTGGACATGTTTCCTTAAAATCACCTCACGCCAAACGGGCCAAGAGTTTAGTAAGTTTTTTGGATGTCAATTACGAGGACGAAGCGTGTGCGACATGCTTTAAACTTCTTCAAAAAAATTCGGAGATTGAAAAGGATATGCAGGGGCTGAAGATGGAGATAGAGAAATAAAAGAAACTTCCTCACAATTTGCACGAAAAGAAGCAGTCCCTAACGATGGAACATGAGGGAATCAAATGCACATACGCAGGCACAACTTCCGTAGCCATCACATCCAACAAGGAAGATGACGCTACGTCTACAAAGCTCGATGTAGCTGTCAAACAGTATCCCGTAAGGAAAGAGGGCAACCGGCAGGGATCCCAGAAAATAAGGAAACGAGTTTCAGAAGGCAAAGGTAATATATCATCCAAAAATGTAAGTCCCAGAATCCCAGCATCGGACAACAATACCACCAAATTGGATAACGGTAATATCAGGAGAACTTCAATAATGCCTCTTCCAAAGGCAGTTCCGACTTCAGACTCACCTCCTGTCGGCTATCCCAGCAGTTCTAAAGAGCCCTTAGTTGGGAGCGAAAATACCAATGAGTGGCAAGATATCATTGGGAAACAACATAAAACGATTATAAAGTCGAAAACAAACCTTATGAATCCCTCTGGTCATTCAGAGAAAAATATGATCGGCAGTGAATCAAAAGACGCCCTAGACCGAGAGAACTGCGTTGTTATCCAGGGCTTACCTGAATCCAATGCACACACCTCAAAGGAACGGATATCCGCTGATCTTGCTATGTTTCAGCACCTACTGAATGACATACTTCATTCAGGAGAGACAATAACCGTTCGCACTGCCTTCAGGCTCGGAAAAGGATATCGAACAGTCCCAAAATGTGAAACCACGGCCTATCAAAATTGTCTTGGACAACAAGGAAGAGGCTAAGCTACTTATCTCGAGAAAAACAAACCTTCGGAACTCTCATAAACAGATTTTTTTCAGCCGGACTACTCTCCAGCAGAACGGCTGAAACGCCGCGAATTAGTGATAGAAATGAAGAGGAGACTTGCAGCTGGAGAGAGCAATCTGGTGATTTACAGGGAACGCGTGATACAGAGAAACGCAACATTGCTTTGGAACCAGCCCATGCTCATGATGGCATCGGCAAATTAGCATTGGTAAACTCGAGATAAACGGAATTTGGCTCTGCTGAATGCTGCACACTGAAATTTCTGTATACCCACGCCCAAAGTCTGTTTTCGAAACTCGACGAACTGAGAATTCAGGTAGCCGTTCTGTCTCCGATATTATAGCAATCACAGAAACATGGCTGTCACAGAACATCAGTGATTGCGAAGTAGCCTTATCCGGGTACCAGCTGTTCAGGAGAGACCGCACCCAACGACCGCACCCAAAGCAATTTCACAGTGTGTGAAATGACGGAGAAGATTAGCAATGGTATTGAGGCTATTTGGCTGAAAATAAAGACGCGGGGATCGCAGTCCCTTAAAGTCATGACTCTCTACCGACCACCGGGGACAGACACTGACGCTGATACTTGTTTGTTGGAGAACATAAAGGCGATAAGCAGTCGACCTGATGTTGTTCTGATGAGTGACTTTAATGCACCCAGCATTCGATGAAACGATCTGAAGGCACAGAGCTCAAAGTTTTCCTTCGATAATCGTCTGCTAAAGACAACATTTGAAGCTCTTTTCACCCAACATGTATTTGTTCCAACGAGAGCGCGTGGAGGACAACAGGCTAGTTGTTTAGATCTCGTCTTCACTAAAGATCCTGACAGTATAGACGAGGTACACTGCCTACCTCCACATGGTCGAAGTGATCATGCAGTACTTTCATGGGAGTATGGTTTATATTCTGTGCCATCTGCAATAAATGAAACCAGGCCCAATCTATGGCGAGGATACTTTTGCAAGACGAGAGCTGAGGCATCACGAATAGACTGGGATCTTCTCTTCTCCGGGAATGTCACTGAGGACTGGAATTTATTTAAGGAGTGTTTGTTGAATCTAATAAAATGCCATTTGTCCGCCATCACAACTTAGAATATCTAACATACCACAGTGGTTAACAAGGGATATAAAAAGAGAGATTAACAGGAAAGGAAGGCTTCGGAAGAAATTTTGCCGATCCAATGAAAATTTAGCCTTGCAAGCATACAAAACTCAAAGGAAAAAGGTTAAAAGCTTGATCTTCCAAAGCCGACGGGATTACGAGAGGATTTGCTCCAGAGAGCAGTTCACAATCCCAAATTACTCTACAGCTATGTAAGAAAAACCACACGTAACAGGAATCCGATTCCTGTTATGAGAAACGATGACAGTTTCGAGATATCAGAAAATAAAAACAAAGCTGAACACTTTTCCCAGTTCTTTCAGTCGGTTTTCACTAGAGAAGCTGTTTTTATTCCATCAAGTTACGAGACTACAGGAGTGCCACTTATTCAAGATATGCTCTTTCAAGAAGCGGCGGTCTTTGAAGAACTAAAAAGTCTGAAGGCATGCAAATCCCCTGGCCCCGACGAGATTCCAGCAAAGCTACTCCTCGAACTTGCTCGAGAGCTGGCGAAAACCGCTTTCGTTGCTGTGCCAGAAATCGTTCGATACGGGAATTCTTCCTACCGACTGGAAAACAGCCCACATCGCACCGCTTCACAAAAGTGGTAGTCGTGCATTTGCTACAAATTACAGGCCTGTCAGCCTGACCTCAATCTGTTGCAAGGTTATGGAGAAGGTTTTCAAAAAGGAATTGATGATTTATTTAGAAACCCGTAACCTCTTATCGACTGCAAAATACGGCTTTCGTAGGGGAAGATCGTGTGTTACGAACTTACTTTATACGATGCAAAGCTGGACAAAAGCACTCGATGCAAAAGACACTGTGCATGTGGCCTACATTGATTTCCAGAAGGCCTTCGACAGTGTTCCACACCAGCGTCTACTTTACAAGTTGAGAATGTACGGTATTGGCGGCAAACTTCTTACGTGGATCAAGAATTTTCTCGTTAGTCGTTCCCAATTAGTCTGCGTAGGCGGATCGCGATCAAAGCGCACAGTCATCAAGAGTGGAGTCCCACAAGGTTCAGTGCTCGGACCGATCCTATTTCTCTTGTTCATTAATGATTGTGTAGAGGAATTGGACTGTAACTTTGCTATGTTTGCGGACGATATAAAAATCTGGAAAGTTATCCACAATGCTGCTGATGCAGACAATTTCCAAGAAAATCTTCGTCGATTGGACGAGTGGTCCCGCAAATGGCTCTTGTCCTTCAACTCAAACAAATGCACCCTGCTACGTCTGGGAAATCGAAATCAGGTCACTGCTATGCGACCCTACTATTTGAACGGTTTGCCACTCCGAGAAGCACACGCACAGAAGGATCTTTGAGTTTGGATGAAAGACAACCTGAAACCTTCTACGCAATGTTCCAAGGCAGCTAAATCCGCCAATTAAATACTGTACGCTATCAAGCGGGCATTTAAAGTTTTCGATGAAGACTGCTTTTCTAAAGTCTTTGGTACGTTTGTAAGGCCACATCTTGAATATGCGATCCAAGCCTGGCGACCGTGGACCCAACAGGACTACAACATACTCGAAAGGGTGCAGTGGCGAGCCACAAAATTAGTAAGAGGTCAAGCTGAACTGCCATATGAGATTCGTCTAAATAACCTAAAGCTCTATCCTCTGAGTTATAGGCAGTTGCGCGGAGACTTAATAAAACCTTCCGTATCGTGCGTGGCATGGATTGCGCCCTCCTATGTGATGACTTTTTCCAACTTGCCACTACGAAAAATCTCCGAGGTCATCCATTCAAACTAAGTGTGCCCCAAGTAAGATTGGATGTGAGGAAGTATTTTTTCACCAACCGTGTCGTGGAACCGTGGAATAACCTACCTGAGGCAATTTTCATGTCCCAGTCTGTGTATACATTCAAAAATCGGCTTGACATACATATGTTACAGTATCACGAAGACTATGTGACTACTTAACCTTAACAATATCAGTGTACCACGTAAACCTGCCTGCATTCACTTGACTGATACTTCTTTAATTTGCTTCTTATTATTGCTACTTTTATGGAACAAATAGGGATTTCAAAGGCGCAAGCCTATTTTCCTCAAATACACTGAACGGAACTGAACTTGACTGCATGTGTCGATAATATTTAATTTGCATTAACATCGAAGGTCAATAACAAGAAGAAAAGTGCCGGAAGAATGAATAAAAGTATCGTGAGGTTAAGGGAGAACATTTCTCTGACTAGGTGGAATGGTGATGAAAGTCTTTGGTAGATATAAAAAAGTAAATAAGTCAAGAAATTTTAGCTCACTTCACAGTTGCGTGAAAATACCCGCATTTTCAAAACTTTAAACTACTTTTTTAATGTTCAATTAGTGGACAGAGGAGTGCGTAATAACGTTTTTGGGTATTAATTTAAAGGTAGGCTACCTAATATCTATGTCTTTTGCGTTGTGTATTGCAAGGGGACAGGACAATCTTCAAGTAATATGCGTTTGAGGATTAGGATGACCTCTTCAAATGATCGTTTCACAAATTTAATCAAGTGCTGGAAAAAATGTGAATAATTCTCCTCTGCTCAATCAAGATTTCAAAATATTTTTGGGCGTTATCGAACACTTAAAGAATGATTCGGTTGGAAATGCTCCACATTATGAATTTCGCTATATCAAATCAAAAGTTGAGTACTATTTGAAGTTGTTGACCACGCTTATCAAAAACAGTCTGCTATATTAGTGTCTTTGCTTCGTTTTTACTTAATATCCAAAGCCTCCTATACTTCCATCAAATTTAATCAGAACCAATGATTGACGCAATAGTTACTATTGATAAAATTGTCCTCTCTGTCATCTCTCGTATACAGCAGTTTGTATGGAAACACGAATCATTTACAAATAACCCCAGCAGCTTTCCACTAATAGTCTATCGTTCGGTTGTTTACCTCCGAAGTTGCAAATAGATTAAAGCGTAGACATCATATACTTATCCACAATTTCCCACAAGTTTTACCCCAACGCCAACCATCCAGAAAACTAAACACTCCTGTGGCCTTAACATCGAAATAGCTTCCATCAAACGACTTAACTCGGAGAGTCAAAATAGACCAGTATAAGTAACATCATTTACCCAAATTGAGGCTGAATTGATACTAAATAATCCTGCAATAAAAGAAAGTTTACAAAACATTAAATCGTTCTTTTGTTTCGACCTAACACCAAATTAAGCGACGACAACTCCAGAATAAAACCAAAGAATAGAAAAGAAATAATCAACACAGCCTTCCTTTAGTCGAACATGCAACGTATTCTTATACCTCTGACACCCACGACAAACAACGCAGAACTGCAAAACCAGCTAGAAGGGGAAGTCATCAGCAACCAAAACCTAAAATAAATACATAAAAATCACTTAAGAACAGCATGCAAACGGAGATGCTGAGCCCAGTCAAGCTTAACTGCTGAATAATAGTATAATTACTACAGCGACACCGCGAAACGAGAAACCAATAACACAGAAAGCTCACCACTTAAACTATCCAAACTACAACTCCAGATCACAATAAAAGAGCAGCCAGATCACAATAAAATACCGCTCAGTGCAACAAATGTCAGGAAACACACTGACCTTTAGTTCGATCAAAAAGCAGTTGTCTTCTACTCAGACAGTGGACGGCATAAGACACATGACCATTCTAACAATCCCGAACCAAATATTTTTCGATAATCTGTCAAGACAAAGCTTCACTTTCTTCGTTGAAACGCACAGACATGGTTCCAGAAAATAAATGAACTGAAAGTATGGATAACTGATGTGCATCCGGATGCCATTTCCATTACAGAAACTTGGTTGCAGGTGGAAATATAGGATAGCAAAATCTCAATTGCTGCATATCAACTCTTCCGTCGAGACGGACTGAATAAAAAGGTGGAGGAATAGCAATTTACGTCAACAGAGCAAGCATATCTTCTGAACGCAGAATTGCTTGCCTTTGTGACTGCGAAGCAGTTTGTTTAAAACTAAAGAGACATGGACCACAAAATCTGAATTTTTTGACTATATAAAAACCGCTAAATTAAACTCCTGTAATTGACGAGATAAGGCTCGAAATAATTAAAGATGCAGTTCAGACTCAGGACCCATTTATTTTATTTTATTTATTTATTCCAGTTTACAGGCAAGGTCAAAAAATACATACAGTAGAAGGTCAAGCTGACAGTGAAAAAAACTCCTGATCGTTGTTTCAGGTGTTTTTCAGGAGAAAAAACTGCAGCATATTGAGTAATTTAAGTTCTTGACAGGGACGCGTTAACACAGGTGCCCGGCGAAGAGCTTCTCCATTCATTGTTACGGATCCGGTATTCTGCACCAGCAGGTATGTCGGCGAGCGGCTGTTCGCTGTCGACTGAGAAATATACCTATTGAGGTCGG
>WEDG01005122.1:0-18962 GCA_017591395.1 Schistocephalus solidus
CGACATCGCCGGCCCCGATGCCGTACACTATCTGGGTATCCTGGTAAGTTTCAGAACTGGTAGATTTTTCACGAAGTGGGCCAATAGGATGCACTGACGGGATGCTGTCTCCGTGACCAACGCAATCTTAACCGAACGGATATGTCGGCTCGGCGCACCCTCTCTCTAAGCACCGCTGTTGCGCCAAATTCAAGAACATCCATCTACACATTTTGTGACCTGTATTGACTTGTCCACAAGCCATGCACCACGCCGGTGCACCCGGCAGGCAATGGTGAATTGAAATATTAACAGTCTCTTGTAAAAAAAATACGACGAAATCATTAGACTTCAGGGTGATTATTCACAGTGGACTCCAGGAGACACAAAAAGGGAAAATAGGACTAGAGTACTGACATCAGACACTGATAACTCTGCAACAAATGAGACGGATTCCACAGCAGCCCATCGTTGTGTCGGTTGTGAGGACCTTAATCAGCGAGTCCAGATACTCGAAGAGAAGCAAGGCCTACTGACTGACATCATTGTGGCTATTCTAGAGGACAGCAAAAGGAAATCCCTTCATATTCCGTCAACTCCCCAACCGACAAGCAACGACTACCCTCGTAAAGAAGGCATAGTTGTTGGAAATTCAAAACCACCCAGGAAGAGGAAGCGAGTTACGTCTCCAGGAGAAAACTCCAGACAAACCAGTTCCGCTGAATAACAAGGCAGTCGACGTTAATGCAACAATGATGAGTGAAGTTTTATTACCTGGTACGGCAACTAAACCTACCAAATCACCGAACACTACTGAAGGAAAAAGCCAGGACGAACCTCAAAAAACCTATTAGAAACCACAAGAAGGGCTCGCCATTAATTCTGGAAGGGGACGTCATCACTCCATTCCATCACAAGGACAAACTCAGTAAGGGAGGTCATTCAAACAGCCAGTTTATGGAAGCGAAACATGGCAGCTCTGTGTACAGCACATTACAACAGGGCAACGACTGTGAAAGGTTCCCAGACCAAAACCAGTGCGTCATACAAAAATGTTAACACTAACGCAGATAGCGTAGTCTACCAGAATATAATTCCTCCTGATGTCGAAGCTCCGTCAGTGAATAAGAGCATCAAGTTACCAAACAAGCATCTTGACCGCAAAAGAAATGTCGTCATAAAAGGGGCTCCTGAGTCAACTTCTTCGATTGCAAAGGAAAGAGTAGAACATGACCTGAATCTGTTCCAAACATATTCAAATGCCGTCCTTCAAGATGGAGAATACGTTACCGTGCACAAAGCCTTCCGTCTAGGGAAAGCGAATGCTTCTCATGAACTTTTCATCACCACGGCCTCTTAAAATCATTCTCGAAAATGAAGTGCAGGCCTCACGCCTTATAGAACGGAGAATGGCTCTCCGTAACTCATAGAGAGATGTGTTTTTTTCAGCCGGATTACGAACCGGCAGAAAGACACAAAATGAGGGAGCTGAGGACCGAACTGAAGAGGAGGACTGAAAAAGGGGAAAAAATGGCTCCAAATACGGGACAAGAAAATCATAGTGATGAAGAGGTCCTTCCTGTGGCAGACTCCTTATATCATCAGATGGCCTGAGGAAAACGGAATTTAAAGTTCATGGTCAAATTTCAGAGGGCCAGGCAGGGTTGGTGCTCGTAGGGTTATCTGTTTCCCAGAAGATTTGCAGGGTGAGGGATGGAGAAGCGGTTTCAAGGGTAAAATGTTTGGTAAAGAAATTTAGCAATTTCATTTGCCCAAATCCTGTAACAAAATTTATTATTGCAATCGAGTAAAGGCGGAATAAACTGTGCTAGACGGAGATGGAAGACTTGAGCCGCAGATCTGAAGGATTATCGCTAATTGCTGGAGACTCCTTCGCCTATCGTGGCATTCATTTTGAAGGTTGATGTCTTTGTGCGATGCCCAGTGAACCGACAATGAAAATAGTGGATTGATCCGTTAGCTCCTTTAAATAGGTTTTGAAGAAAGTGTGGCACTATGGAAGAAACTGCCTTTGGTTTTAAACATCTTTTGGGGAATGAAATCCAAAGAGGAGCACTTATGTCCAGGCCTTGGATTATATCGTGGAAGAACTTCGGATCATTATTTGAAACTATGCTGGACCAATCAAGAGCGCTTAACGAGTATTTTCCTCCGGGATAGCCTTTGTTGACCTTATTTATGTTAGATTGAAATTATAAATGGAAGTATTACAGACAACATAATATAGAGTCAAACATTTTACATCAAACGTATTATAGTACGAAACACGTAAATTGAAATCCTGAAGTAAAGCTAATGGTTGACAGAAGATAGTCCTGTTGGGAGAGTCATCGATTATCAAAAAATCAGCAGTCTCCCTTTCGTTTGAGCATATCCACGGTATTCTACATAATTATTTTGCATGGAAGTGAGTTCCATGGTCAAGCCACTCGCTGACGGAAAGAAAAATTTCGTTGATCTAGGCGTATACATTCGCGTTTGACCGTATATGGATGACTGCACCATTGATTCCTGTTTATAAACTCAAAGAAATCTTCTGATTTCAGCGAACAGACATGTGCGTGAATAATTCAGAATGTCCATAGCAGGTCACATCTCATTTGTCTATAGGATAAAGGAAACATGTTAAGCTTGATAAGTCTTTCGGGATATTACAGGGTGCTAAAACCGTCCACCAATTTTGTTGACCGTCCTTGCACCCGCTCGATTGGATAACTGTCTTTCTTCATCCAAGGCATCCATGCTGGCATTCCATATTCCAAATAAGGTCTAAAAAAGACAGTTTAGAAGGAAAGACTAGGAAAAGCGCGTCTGATCCAGTTCATGATTTTCGTTGCCTTTTAGATGGCTCGTTAAGAGTGTTTGGAGGGCATTAGGTTGGAAGCGATCACGATACCTACGTCTTTGTGCTTATTTACTTCTTTTAATGGAATTCCGTACAGGTAGTACTGGTGTTTTGGGAAACGTCTTCTCCCAGATTCCAAGCGTAAGACTACACATTTTGGTATATTAAACGTTAGAAGCCACTGGCTGGACCAGACAGCCAATTCGTCAAGGTTTTCTTGTATTTTCTGCGCTTCGTCAACAGAGCTGATGGTTTTCCAGATAATGACATCATCTGCAAACATGATGGAATCACAGTCAAGATTATCAGTGCAGTCGTTTATATAAATGAGGAACAGAAGAGGACCTGAGACTGAACCCTGCAGAACACCACTTTCTACTGTTACCCACTCGGATTCAGCGGTACCAACAAACACTTTTTGCAGTCTGTATACCAGTAAGCTTTTGATCTATTTAAAGACGTTACCCTGGATACCACCTTGCCAAATTTTATGTAACAGTCACCGATGAGTTACGTTATCAAACGTCTTCTTGAAGTCAAAGAAAATGAAATCAACTGGACGGTCTTTGTCTACGGCTTTTGTCCATTTTTCCTGTGAGTAAAGACCACTCGTAAGACATGAGTGACCAGAACAAAAGCCATGCTGGGTAGCACATAATATGTTGTTCTGCTCCAGGTACTTTACTATATGTCCCTTTATAAGTTTTTCCATGACCTTGCTCAAAATGCAGGTTAAAACTAATGGGATGGTAATTTTCCGAATCCGGCTTGGACCCTCCTTTATGGATCGAGGATATAAGGGTAGTTTTCGATTCGTGCGGTAGTTCACCCTCTTCCATGGACTTTTTGAATATAATTGAAACCGGCCCACACAGTACATCACCCAGTTCTCGAAGGGCATGTGGATGAATTCTACCTGGACACAGTGACTTAGCACGCTTCAGGCGGTGTAATTTCATCCTTACAAAGGTGGGCGAGAAGTAAATATTATTTTCTAATGCACAAGTTTCCGAATGTTGTAGATGCCCTGAGTAGGGGAGCAGGGGATGATTTTTTCATGAGTGAATACCGACTGAAAGAAGCTAGAGAGTATTGAGCTATTCGTTTGGTCCTCCATTTCCAGTACTCCATTTTGGGACTGCAGCGCTGGAATGGGGTCACGATTTCTTTGGTTATTGCATATGTAACCGTATAGGATTTGGGATGCTCCAAAGAGTTCTGTTATATTATTAGCTCAAATTCGGTTTGCCTCACGCTTACAGACACCCTGTTTTCATTTGTATTCATGCGAGTGTTCGACACTCCCCGTTAGTCAAGCCGCTTCCACATCTTATTTCGTCTTTTACAGGCGATCTGAAGTTCGCAGTTTATCCACAACGGACGATTGTTTGTTTTCTTTCGTTTTAGATGACAATTAAGATTAATACTTATTTCACCCAATGAGCTGAATGTTCTCCAGCATTCATCCACTTTTCCCCGTAATGTGGTTGTCCACGTTATTGCTGAGATTTGCGTGTGCATACTGGAAAAATCTCCCTTCCAGATGTTTGTTTCCAGTTTTTTAATTGCGTCAAGCATTGAGAACATGGAATACTCAAAGAGCAGTAAAATGTGGTCGCTAGCACCCATTGACGGTAGATCATGTAAATCCAGCCCATTATTCTCATTTCGGTTGAACACGAGGTCTAAACAATTTGTAAGTTGCCTTTCCTAAATCGTGTGCTGAACGGTACATTCGGGAAGAGTAATTTTTGCCTGCCATCTCAAGAAAAACGATGAACGAGGGTATCCGTTGGACCCAAAACATGCCTAGTTTCTTGGTCGATATAAGAAGCTTGAAAGGCTTCAACGCTAAAAACATCTTGTTTCAAGCAAGTCTTGGTCAGCTCCGTTAGGAAAATGACATCGCGTTTTACTTTCTGGTTTGCGGGACGGTATGCAACTGTGAATGCCAGTGATCGGGCGTACATATATGTAAGAGTTAAAGATACCAATTCAACTACTGTTGTCATACGATGTATCTCGAAATCGCAGTTATGTTAGAGCTACCAGAAGCAGCGATTCCTCCTCCGCGGCTTCTCCTGTCCTTTCGAAATATTTAATAACCACGGAGGGATATTTTGTGTTCTCGAATATCTTCTGAAAACCATGTTTCTGTCAGGGCAATTATATCTGGTGGTTTTTCATCAACAAACGTTCCGAGGTCACTCATTTTATTGAACAGGCTCTGTACATTTGAGTACCTGACGTTTATCGTCTGTCTTCTCAGGACTGACTTGCTCTTGTGGTGAAAGGAGTATATCACAGGGAGGAGCTCTTCATCACAATGAATTGCTGGTACTGCATTTTGAGCAATTTTCCCCATCCTCGGCTTTCCTCTCCAGTTCGGTCTTCAGCTACCTTCTTTTGTGTCATTCCGCCCTTTCGTTATCCGGCTGAAATAAACACATTTCTATACAAGTTACGGAGTGCCATTCTCTTTTCTATAAGGCATAACGCCTGCATTTAATTTTTGCGAATGATTTTAAGAGGCCATGGTCATTAAAGTTCATGAGAAGCATTCGCTTTCCCTAGATGGAAGCTTTTCGCGCGGTGACCTATTTTTCATCTTGATGGAGGGCATTTGAATATGTTCAGAACATATTCAGGTCATGTTATACTCTTTCCTTTGCAATCAAAGAAGTTGCCTCAGGAGCCCTTTTATGACGACATTTCTTTTGTGGTCAATATGCTTGTTTGGTAACCTGATGCTCTTATTCGCTGGTGGAGCTTCAACATCAGGAGGAATTTTATTCTGTTAGACTACGCTTTCTGCATTGGTGTTAAAATGTTTGTACGACACATTGGTTTCGGCCTGGAAACCTTCGCAGTCGTTGCCCTGTTGTAATGTGCTGTACACAGAGCTGCTATGTTCACTGTCCATAAGCTGGCTGTGGAATAACATTCCCTACTGAGTTTTCCTTGTGATTGAATGGAGTGATAATATTCCCTTCCAGAATTAATGGCAAGCCCTTCTTGGGGTTAGTAAATAGAATTTTTTAGGTTCATCCTGACTGTTCTTTTCTGTAGTGCTCGGTGATTTGGTAGATTTATTTGGCTTAATAGGTAATAAAAATTCATTCATCATTCTTGCATTTACTTCGATTACCTTGTTATTAAGCGAAATAAGTTTGTCTGGAGCTTCCCCTGGAGACGTAACTCGCTTCCTCTTCTTGGGTGGATTTGAATTTCCAATAACTGTGCCTTCCTTACGAGGTTAGTCATTGCTTGTCGGTTGGGGAGTTGACGGAATATAATGGGATTTCATTTTGCTGATCTCTAAAATAGCCACAATGATGTCAGTCAGTAGGCCTTGCTTCTCTTGGAGTATGTTGACTACCTGATTAAGTTCCTCCCAACTGACACAACGATGGGTTGCTGTGGAATTCGTCTCATTTGTTGCAGATTCATATGTGTCTGATGTCAGTACTCTAGTTCTATTAACCTTTTGTGTCTCCTGGAGTCAACTGTGAATAATCCCCCTGGAGTTTAATGATTTCGTTGGTATTTTTTCCCAAAATACTGTTAATGAATTAAATGTTGTTCTCAGTTGATGTTCCGTATTTAAACAATCACTTTGACCCAACAATGAGATGGTCTTGTTGCACTGCAGATCCTTTTCGGACTTTGAGATGCAAGTGTCTGAGAGACAGACTTCATCCTTGAAAACTATAAAGGTCTGCATAACACCCTCAAACTGCATTCGTGTATTATTGATGCTCAGGCATGGACGACTGTTGATTTCAGTTCAGGTGACCCAAAAGTCTCCCACGTGCCTTTGCTGAGTATCGTGAGTTATGAAACCGTGTCGACCTATAGCGAAGCGGGTTCTCTACCAATACTGGTCTTCAGGTATTTTCTGTCTTTGCAGCTAAGCACCTGTGAATCTTGCTGTGAAATTGCATTATATCTCTTTCCTGGACACAACTGTTTTGCGCTTCACTGACACTGTATAATCTACCCGCCAACATATGTGAGACCTTCCCATGCGATAATGAAAATCTGACACAAAATACCATCTGCCATACTGCTAGCAAGCTGCCTTTGGTTTTCTTGCATAACTATTGTTCTCCTTCGTTCGGCCCAATTTTGTATCAAAACACGCACAGGTTTGCTGTTTGCGTCATCGATTAGCCTAGTGTTATTTAAGATATTCATTATCCGGAAGCATTCCTCTTCAAGTTTTTGCACCGTAATTTCGGCTTTCTGACCTAGCTTAGTGAGCAATCGTGTGAGGATTTCAGCTTCCTCCAGTAGTGTTAGTAATTTAACGGAGGACAAGATGATCATCGTTCTAAAAGCCTTCAGAATTGGTCAATAAAATGACTCAACTGATGAGTCCAGCAAACCAAGACCACTGTAGCTTATCCTTCAGAATGAGTTTAAAGCCCAGCTATCGCTATGCTGGAAACCTATGCTTCAAAGCTCTCATCCAACGGTTTTTTTTCGGCCGAATTTTCCCCTGCGGAGAGGTAGAAATGGAGAGGGCTCAAAGTAGAACTCCTCAAGAGATCCAGACTGGGCGAAAGAACTCTCCAAATCCAGAATGGAGAAATTATACACGCCCAGAGGTAATTTCTCTGGAAAAAGCCCATGACACTGGGCATGGAGGGCAGTCAGATAACAATAAAATACCACTGAGTGCAACAAATATCAGAAAACACATCCACCTCCAGTTCGATCAAAAATCAGTTGCCTCTTACTCAGGCCGTGGGCAGCCTAAAACACATGATCATTCTAACAATCCTGATCCAAACATTTTCCGTAAATCTCTCCAGACGAAGCTCCGCTTCTTTTATACCAACGCACAGATTTTGTTCCAGAAATTAGATGAATTGAAAGTATGCATATCCGATTCGCATCCAGGTCTCATTGCCATTTCAGAAACTTGGGTGCAGGCGGAATTATTGGAAAGCGTAATTGCCATTTATGGATATCAAATCTTCCGTCAAGACAGACTGCATAAACGTCAACAGACCAATCATTACATCTGAACGCATAATTGCTTGCCCTTGCGACTGCGAAGCAGCTTGGTTAAAACTAAAAAGGCGCGGAGAACAAAATTTTCATTTCTTGACTATATACAGAACGCCAAATAAAACTCCAGAAATGAATGAGATTATGTTCGAAACACTTAAATATGTCGCTCAAACTCAAGACACAGTAATTGTCCGAGATTTTAGAGCATCATTGATTGACTGGAACACGTCATCCATAAAAGGTTTGCGGTATTCCTTTAGCTCTAGACTACTAAAGCTCACGATGAATCTCTTTTTCATACGGAATGTTTAGTTTCCAACAAGAGTTTAAGAGGCTCAAATGGCGAATCGCCTAGATCTCGTACTTTCAAAGGACCCAATTTATGTGGATGAATTTAGGTAACTCGTGCTTCTTGCTAAAAGTGCCAACGTCATGTTGCTGTGGGAATACTGCTTGCACACCATGCAAACGGAGACTTCTGATGTTCGGTTAAATTACTGGCACGCGAATTGCTCTGCGATGAAAGATGCCTTATCGGCACTAAATTGTCGAAAACTTCTAACTGGAAATCCGGATGTCGATTGGACCATTCTCATGGGCGTTATACACGATGCTATGCACCGTAACTTCCCTATTTAAAAAATTCCAAAAGGCAAACCATTCCGTTTGGTTGACGCGAGATTTGAAAAGACAACTAAACCGAAAGAATTAACTCTAGAGAAGGTACGTAATTACAACTTACCCATGCATTACAAAGAATTTTGCCGAGAGCATAACACGATATAGTGGATTATCCGCAGATCACAAAAGGAATATGAGGCTGACATTGTAGAATGGTCCGTCAATAAGCCAAAAATACTTTTAAGCTATATTCATAGAAGGTTGCAGAATAAGGAGACGGTGGCAGTGTTTATTGGTGAAAACAAAGAAGACATTTATGAAAATCGAGATAAGGCAGAACACTTGTCATCGAACTGAGACGGTGGCTAAGCGAAGTGGAAACAAATCTGGTTACTTTCAACAACCAAGTGATCCATAGTTTATTGTTCTCCCCCTGGAGAGGCCCGTTCCGGATTACCACGCTGTTGGCCCAGTAAACGGGGGCTCGCGTCCGACCGTAAGCACTGCCCGGGCAAACCGAAAACTAACATTCATGTACATCAATGCACAGAGTATGCTATCGAAGCTTCACGAGCTAACGATTCATGTCTGCGATTTATCTCCTGATATAACTTCTCTAACAGAAACTTGGTTGTCCCAACATATGGACGACCGGGAGGTGACTATGGCTAGCTACCAACTTTTTAGAAAAGACAGGAAAGCGCGTCAAAAAGGCGGCGTACTCACATATGTTAAAAGCGAACTTACAGTTTTAGACAAAACTTATAAACTGGCTCCTACTTCCGAGGCGATATGGTTATCCATAAAAGTGCCAGGTTCATCAAGTCTAGATGTCCTGACAGTCTACCGTCCACCGAGAAGAGACCCCATAGCCGATGCTTCCCTGCTAAAGGAGCTTGAAAAGATTGCTACACGGTTGGATATCTTGATCATGGGTGACTTCAATGTGCCTCACATCGACTGGAGCTCGGCATGCGCACATAGTTCCGATCTAGTCTTTTACGATTGCCTTCTGAGTACGACGCTAAAGCTTTTTCTCACACAGCATGTCACTTTTCTAACAAAGGTGTGCGAAGGACAACAGGCCAATTACCTGGACCTAGTTCTAACGAAGTCGCAGGACCGCATCGACGAATTGTCATGTATACCACCACTAGGTAAAAGTGACCACATGGTACTGCGATGGGAGTACTCACTATTTTCTATACCAGAAAAACCCACAACAGTCAGAAGGAATATATAGCAAGGAAATTTCGGTGGAATGAGGGCTGAACTCGCGCGCACTCAGTGGGAACCTTTATTCGTTGGAAACATGTTCGAGGACTGGGAAACGTTCCGGGACATACTGCACAGGCTCATGGAAAATCACTGTCTGATTTTGAGAAAAAGGTTAAAGAACAGACCGCGATGTCTTACGCAGGCCTTAAAAATCGAAGTAAACAAAAAGCGGAGATTGTGGAAAAAATCGCTTACGGACGGAAATCCTGCATTTTTAAATGCGTACAAAATGCAGAGAAATCGGGTCAATGGCCTTATTGTTAGAACAAGACAGGATTTTGAAGTGGACCGGTTGTACCGAACCACCACTAACCCGAAACTCTTTAACGATTACCTCAGGCAGAATACACGGAAAAAGGCTCCAATACGCCTGCTGAGGACCGCCGAGGGTATAGACCTTACTGAAGACAGTGCGAAGGCTGATCATCTTTCGGAATTTTTTTAGTCTGTTTTCACAAAGGAAACGAGATACGATTACCCTACCGATGGCTTCGAAATGAATACAATAGTCGTGACTGTTCATTTCACCGAGACGATCGTCTTCAAAGGGACTTTTGTGGTTAAAGGAATCTAAGTCACCGGGTCCCGATGAAGTACCTGCAAAGTTGTTGAAAGAGCTCGCGAGAGAACTGGCAAAACCCTTCTCTACGCTTTTCCAAACATCCATCCAGACCGGAAGTCTACCATTTGACTGGAAATTCGCATTAATCACGCCGTTCTATAAGGGTGGAAGTCGGGTGTCTGCAAACAATTATCGACCAGTCAGCCTAACTTCAGTTTGCTGCAAAATCACAGAAAAAATAATTAAGCAACAACTAATGCAGTTCCTATAACATAACCAACTGCTTTCCAAGGTCCAGCACGGTTTCCGTAGAGGTAGGTCCTGCGTCACAAATTTGCTCTACTGTTTAGAACTTTTGAAATACGGTGCATGCAGTATATTTTGACTTCAAAAAGTCTTTTGATAGCGTGCCGCACCACCGCCTTCTTTATCAAATCAACCGCATAGGACTAAGAGGTAGACTTCTGACATGGATAGAAAACGTCTTAACTGGTCGCTCACAAACTGCCCATATCAGCGTCAAACAGTCGACCAAGATTTAGGCTGAGAGTGGTGTTCCCCAAGGCTCTGTTCTCGGCCCTATTTAGTTCATTGTCTACATCAACGATTGTGCCAACGAACTGGACTGCGATATTGCCATGTTTGCCGATGATCTCAAACTTTGGCGCGTCATTCAAACAGTGGCTGATGAAAAGAACTTGCAGGCAAACTGAAATCAACTCTAGAAATAGTCAAATAACTGGCTCTTGCCATGTAATGAGAGCAAGTGCAACATCATAAGAGTCGGGAAAAGCAGTCCTTCGAACCATTCGGTTTACCGTCTGAATGGCATTCCATTAAAAGAAGTGGATACCCAAAAGGACCTGGGAGTCTGGATCCCGCCCTCGCTTTAACCCTCCCTACATTGCGCAAAGGTAGCGAAGTCCACCATGTCGATTCTTTACCTCTTTAAACGAGCTTTTGCAGCCTTCACTACCGACTGCTTCGCTCAAGTTTTCGGAACATTCGTACGGCTGAAGTTGGAGTCCGCTATCCAATCTTGGAAACCCTGAGCGGTGAAGGACATCAACATCCTCGAGAGGTCCAAAGGCGAGCAACTAAACTTTTCATTGGACATGGCTTACAGCCTTATGAAACAGGGCTGTCAAATATCAATCTCCATTGCGCTATAGACAGCTTCGTGGAGACCTGATACTAACATTCCGCATACTACGCGTCCAGGACTGTTGTCTCGTCCCAGGTGATTTCTTCGAGTTAGCAACAACAACCAACTTGAGAGGTCATCCTCTCAAATTACGTGTGACTGGAGCAAGGCTAGACACTCGGAATAATAGAATGGTGTGAGCTACAGCACGAACTGAAAGCTGCAAGAGTGATGTCAGAAAATAAGGTTCAATCGCTTGCACTCTCCCATAATTCCCATGCTGAGGTCCCCGAGGTCTTCGCTGCTTAATTATTTGCACACCTTGGTGACACCGTTAGTGTTCACATCAGCTGGACCTAGCGGCCATCGTCTATGCGGTGTATGAATGTTCTCCCTTGGTTTAACCGCAACGGACCGAGGATGGTCTGGGCAGATATCTACGCCTTTGAAATCACTCAAAGGACTCTGCAATCAGCAAGGGTTCATCTGGCTGCACCTTCCGCACTTCGGTGCTGATTATGTAACCTCCGCGATGCCCCAAGTTGGACCCCCTCCCCAAGGGCGACAGTTTTTTCTCCTAAATATCACTGAGAGTTTTTCTTTCACTGTCTACTCTTTTTCAACTATGTTCCAGCCAGTTGGCTCATATCAATTGGCCTCGCAAACATATCGATATACTATTTTTTCCATGACATAACTCGCATGTTCAAATAGGGAATTCAACGGTGACTCACCTATATCTCCCTCAAATATACCGATACTGATACTACCTTAGTCGGTTTTGGCATCCGTTTCTTACTAATGAAGCGGATTTTAACGAAACAGACTTTTTTACAGGTAGAAACGACACATTTTATTGAGGATCCCAAGTTCACAGAAGAATATGTGAAGAAAGAACTTCTTGCACTTACCGATGCCAAGTCTTCGGGTCCTGATCAAATACCAGGAAAATTACTGAAGGCGCTTGCTAGTGAACTCTCTTGACTACTCTCGTGTATTTTCCAGTCATCCTTTGATCGAGGCATCTTCCCCTGTGATTGGAAATCAGCAACCATATACCCTATTTACAAGAGTGGAACCAGAACCAGCGCCATAAACTATCGACCGTGAACCTAAAATGCATTTATTGCAAATTGATGGAAAGGATCACCCAAAAAGCCAGCAAAGAGTTTCTCGAAGAATGAACTTCCTTTACAGTGCCCAACAGGGATTTCGACGAAACGACTCCTGTTTGACCAATATGATCTATTCAATGGAACAGTGGTCCAGGTCATTAGATAAGGACATCAGCGTTCATTTCGTCTACATCGACCTCAAAAAAGCCTTTGAAAGTGTTCCTTACCGTAGGTTACTCTACAAGGTCCGAGGATCCAGAATAAGGGAAATTTACTTATTTAGATAGGAAACTGCTTGATAGGCCGATCGCAGTCCATGTGGATTGGCAATGCGAAATCAGTTTCCATGATGGTTGTATATGGCGTGCCTCAGAGCTCCGTTCTTGGGCCATTACTTTTCTTAATCTATGTCATTGATTGTAGGAGTTGATTGGACAGTACGTGATTCAGGTTTTCGGACGAAATCAAGATAAAGCAACTAATCAGTTGCAGTACTGATGAACAGAGCTTAAAAGAAGGACTCAACTGTCTATCCCAGTGATCTAATAATTGCCAGAGGAAGTTCAAATTTGAGAAATGTGCCACACCGTGGCTCAAAACGAAGAAGGCAAGCACGATGGGCAACTTCCATCAACATTTCCTTGATGAAAGGTGCCTGTCAAATGTATCCGAACAAAAGGACCTAGGTATCACCATCTTGTCTTCCCTTAAGCCCTGCGCTCAATGTGTCAGGGTGGCCAAAAGGGCGTCCAACTTCCTGTTTCCAATTAAAAGAACTTACATAGATATCGATAAGAAAATATTTGGACAAATATACGGAACATTTATTCGTTCACACCTGAAAAATGAAGTTTAAGCGTGGTGACCATGGCTGAAAAAGATTAAAAACTTCTGGAAGGGGTTCAAAGGAGGGTAAAAATATCATGAAGGTTCTGAATTCTTTATAATACAAATAATAATAATAATAAAAGTTGTATTTAATGCCGGTTTACAGGCATTTTCAGATGAAATATTTAGTGGGTAGAGGCTGGCAGTGAAAATAAACTCCTGAATATATATCATTATAAGTGTTTTTCCTATCTTTATGTTATTCAGGAGAAAAACTGCCGCCTGTAAGGATGATAGCAATTCAGATCAGGGAAGGGCTAACACAATTTCAGTCTGTATGCAGTCTCTCTGTCTTTGCTAGGAACCGGGATTCTGCCCCAGGCAAGAAAGCATCCGTGTACGGTTGCTCACTGTCTGCCGAAGAATTCAACGGGGCAGGCTGCAGAGACGGTGCCGTATCCCTCAAGGTTACACCTGGGATCGGGTTCAGATGCCGCGCACTCAGTCGAACAGGAAAACAGATTCTACCGTGTCGGTGCTCAGAATTCTTGGAAACTGTTCTGAATGCAAAAACTAGTAATAGTTATCTTAAACAAAGAATAACTCCCCTGAATTTTTATATTATGGGGAAGTTTATTCCACATGGCCATGGCGTTCATCGAAAAGAACCGTCGATACTTAACTGTGCGAGCTAATGGAAGAAATCAAAAGACATTGCGATGACTGCTGCGCCGAGGATGGTCAAGCTGCCTCGCAGTGGTAAGGGGATTAAATGTACGACTATTCAAAAGCTTAAACAGCAAAAAAAGTCCCTTCTGCACTCAGCGAAACCCTAAGGGATCAATGTTTACAAGCACACAGCGTTCTTGATACGAAAGATTACGGTGCTCCAACGATCAAATTCTTTTCGTGAAGAAGTGCTGGGCCGATTCTATTTTCTTCCGTTCGCTAGCGCGCAGAAGGCTAAATAGAAACGAGCAGTATTCCAGGCCAGGTCTAACGTACATTTTATAAAGGCGGAGCCTAATATCAATAGTTTTAAAATTTTGGAGGATAAACCCGGCAGTTCTGCGCACTTTGGAGACAATCAGGTCGCAATGCTCTGAAAGATTGAGATCATTGGAATATGATATGCCCAGGTCCTTAACAACGCCAGGTACATTTATATCGTGGCCATCTATGCTTAAATGAGGCTGATGGTTGTCACCGACAACCATAACGGAACATTTGTGCCAAGAAAGGGAAAGGCGCCATGTGCAGCACCACTAGGCAAAGGCCTCGAGATCATTTTTTAATATATCAAGCACGGTGTCGCGATCTGCCGGCTTGTATCGATAGGCAACTTTTAAATCGTCGGCATACATAAAGGGCCTACCATTTCGAAATAAACCTGGCACATCATTGACAAAAAGACAAAATAAAAGCAGGCCTAGCACACTACCCTGAATAACTCCACTCCTCACACGTGCCGCGTTTGAGATAGCATTGGAGATCTTAACATGTTGTGTACGAGAGCTCAGGTAAGAAGATATAAATCTCAGAAGTTTACAACATGAACCGAATTAGGAGAGTTTCAGGAGAAGAAGGGCATGGTCAACACGATCGAAGGCCTTGGTGAAATCAAAATAGACTATGTAAAGTGCAAAGCCATTATCCCTAGATTGTAGAACACGATCAAAGAAAGAGAGCTGACATGTTTCACAAGACCTTGTTTTGAGGAACCCATGCTGGGCTGCACTCAATAGGTTATTCTCAGTTAAATGATACATTATCTTATCTTTGATCAAGGTCTCCAGGAATTTCGAAGTTGCGGACAGTGTGCTGATTGGCCGAAAATCGTCAAATGACGTAGGTTGGCCGTGTTTGGGGAATAGGTAGAATGTGCGATTCGTTCCATACACAGGGAAAGGTTTCACTTTCAAGAGCTAGATTAAATATCTTACATAAAAGTGACGGGAAAAATTTCATTAGAATCCGCCTTTATAATACTGATCGGTACGCCATCTGGTCCAGGACTATAAGATTGACGAAAACGTCGAATGGCTACGGTTACGCCCCAGAGGGTAAAAGTTATGGTCTCGAGGACGGCACCGGTCCCAACCTGGATGGGTGGAGGGGGAGCGGTCGAATTTTCAATAAATTTTCTGGACAAGAAAACGTTAAAACTATCAGCCGTCAATTTGTCATCAATTACAGGATTGCCAACGGATTCCAGTAGTACGGCATGCCATGTTTTACTATGGGTTCTTATTGCGCGTGAAAAAAGTTTCGCTACATTTAACGAACGGTTTTCGGCATATTTTACCTCTTCGACTAGCCGTTTTTCTTCAGTTAGCCTCTTGGCCTGCTCACAAATACGGTGAATCAAGAGCAGAACGGAAATTTCGTTTTGCAAATGGAATCGACGAGAGAAATTACGCAACCTATGGCGAAAAGATAAAGGGAGATAAACCTCATCCGTGACATTAATTAATTTCTTACGAGGGAACCAAAACGAGAAATAAGTGGATCTAAAACTTCGTAAAGCATACCGGTACAGGTGTTTACATCCTGACACAAAGAAATTAGACCAGTCGTGGGAGTTAAGATGTATCAATAATTCTGTCGAAAGCGCTAATCGAAAATCAAAGAAAAAGCGATATTTTTTGGAAAGCGTTTCATCGGTTTCCAGTTGTAGTTTAGAAACAACGATATCATGGTCTGAGCTCCCAAGTGGGCCTAATGATGACACTGTCAAAGGCAGGCGACATCTGTAGAAGATTAGATCAAGTATGCTTGATCCTCGGGTAGGGAAGTCAACAACCTGGGTCCACATGCCAATATCTACGGCCTCGAGAAAGTCCTCGAAATTTATGGGGCCGGAGAGGACCGGAAACCAGCGAATGTCAGGAAGGTTGAAATCACCTGCAATTAAGCAATACTTAAAATTTAAGTCAACTGCGGCATGGAATGCTTGTGAGAGACAAAGATCGATATCCTCACTGGTGTTGGGCGGGCAAAAGACACAGCCAATGAGTAAAGAGTTCCTATATTTTTTTAAGGTAATTTGAAGCCAGCCTCGATGCTCTCAACATTTTCACACTTGAGTACAGGCAGATTTGAGGCGATCGCATACAGAAATACCGGCTCGTAAGGAATCAGGTCTGTGTTCTAAATTTAAATAATTTTTTCTTTGGCCACAACAACTAACCTGCGTGAGAATTCTTTCAAATTTTGAGAAACCTTATCCCACCTGGATGTTAGTTGCCACTCGTTTTCTCAGCGAGTTGTCGGTGCCTTGAACGGACTTCTTGAGGACGTCAAACGAGAAGACACGACAGACACATTCAAACATAAACAGGATTTATATTCGCTTGACAAATAACGTTGATTCTTACAAAAAGACATAATACCAAAGCTTTGCACACGCATACAGAAAACAGTGATATCTATTATTTGACATAGGTAATCATCAGTCCTCCAGGATAACTGTGCCCAAATTCCACTGTTACAAAACCATTTTCTTTCTATATGAATATGTAACTCACTACTTTGCAGTACCATCTAGTAAAACTGCAATTTTTAGGTACCATTTTTAATAGAGTTTTCAAAGGCAATGCCTATTACTCCTAAATATACTGAACTATACTGAACTACTGAAGAGAAGTGTGTTTAACTACTGATTAGTGGCCTGTTCTAGGTTTGCTTGATGGTAGACATAATTCAAACGGCCAGCTAGGTCAAAATGGTCTTCATCAGGCGGTCTTTCTATGTTAAAGCACTTATAACTTCGACTGAATAAGGACTTCAAGAAACTGAGCAACCATTTCAAATTCGTTACTGTTTCTCAAATAAAATATCAACCGGCTTCTTTGGCAAAATGAACTTTTCGTATCACTCATGTTCGCGCTGGCTTAGCTCCAAAAGTAGGACTTTCACCTTTTCTTTTTACTCCAATTTTGTGCCTTTCTCTTCAAATTGATGGGCGAATTTGCTGAACCACACTTCAAAATTGATGCCACTGTCAGTGTCGTAAGTGAATCGTGAGATCATGTATTGAAATTCTTTTCGTTGGTTTCCCAGTCGGAGTCCAACTTTTATTGCATTTCTGAAAGCAAAGCCACAAAACTGGCCCATATTGCGTCGAGTAACTACTGCATTTTTCTGCTGTTATTTTATGTTCGGACATCTGCGTCGCCAGTTTGCTCTATGCAGAAGGGTTTGATAGAGAATGTTATGCGGGTTTCTGGAAATAAACACTTTATTCTGGGTTGGCAGAAAACAGCGAATCTCTAGCTCATAAACTCTCAATTATTTATTGAGTTCTAGGCGCCCTCGAATTTTCCGACCAATGGCGTCACAATTTCGGACAGCGTTCTGGAACCTCCTGGACTGCAACAGCGAACAGCGAACAGCCGCTCGCCAACATACCTGCTAGTGCAGAATACCGGATCCGTAACCCTGAATGGAGAGGTTCTTCACCGGGCACCTGTGTTAACGCGTCTCTGTCCAGAACTTTAATTACTCAATAAGCTGCAGTTTTTTCTCCTGGAAACACATGAAACAACGATCAGGAGTTTTTTTCACTGTCAGCTTGACCCTCTTTCCATCAGCTGCCTTAGATTAGAACATGTTTCTCTCCAGTGGGCATTTTTCACTTCGGTACAAAATATTCATGAGATTCTGGTCATACATGCAATGAAACATAATTATCTTATGTATAGTTTATACTTTGAAGGGTTACAGGCATTACCCTTGATAACTCTATTAATGTAAATTTATCATTGCATGTGTACAGTCCATATAATTCAGTATATATAAGGGAGATAGGCCGAGCCTTTGAAAACTCTATTAACAGATAGACGCTAGCAAAATAGGAAATGTTACATGGCGATAGGCGTTTTAGAATATCGATCTAAATATATGTCCATGAAGTAAAAAAATTCATCAAATCTTCTTTAAAACATTTCAACGCTTTCAGCCTAAACAACCAAATTTGGAAGTTTAATCCCTTCTTCAATCACCCGTTGGGAAAAAGAAGTTAGCCCGCACTTCAAGTTTGGCGTGTTTTCTTTTCAGTTTGTATGGTGACCTCGGAGACTTGTCATGTTTGCCAATTCAAAAAAGTTGGCCATCTGAAGAGCACAATCAACTCCTCTGAACTGAACTGAACTGAGTTTGAAGACTAAGATCTACTGTATATATATATTTTTTTAACTTGCCTGTAAACTGGCAATAAATAAATAAAATAAAAAAATAAAATAAAATAAATAAAATATCTCCTCTGTATTGCCTATAAGAGAGAGGAAAAATTTTAAGTCTTTCCAATCGGACCTCATAGGGTAGGCATTCCAATCCGCTTACTAGTTTCATCGCTTTCCGTTGAACTTTCTCCAACAGAGCGTAGTCATGTTTCGTCAAAGGGCGCCACGCCTGAACGCAATATTCCAATACCGGCCGGATAAATGTTCCAAAAGCATGCCCAAAAAGCTCTCCGTCGATATTAACGAAGGATCTCCTTGATTGTTGCTAAGATACACATAGCTTTCTTTGACGGCACCCAAAAAAGGG
>WEDG01005124.1:0-17482 GCA_017591395.1 Schistocephalus solidus
TTCTGTACTTCGTTCAGTTACATGTGCTGTGCTGGGGCGTTTTCATCACGTTTTCGCTTTCTGATACAGGGACAAACAGGCTGTCAAGAGTGACTGCCTTCGGCCAAAGAAATGCTCTTTTTACTATAACTATCTGTCCGTCCCTTACTAGGATATGTGCCTCATGCCATTTGTCCTTCGTGTTTCGCAATTCTATTATTAATTGTCCTCATTTTTCATTCTGCCTCTTTCTGCCCGTATTCCAGCTTGTAAAACTTTAGAATGCAGACCCCGTGGGGTTGATTTTCTCTGTAACTATGGCGCTGTTGCATTTCGTTTGTTTCCTATATGATAGTTAAGAGGTCTTGGTCGAGGATTTGAATCGAGTTTTGACAGAGTCTCCCTATTCTATATGCCTTAAGAATGGTATGACCTCACCATCCATAAGCAACGTTTTTGCACACTATGGAAGGAGTTCCAAGTCACGTTTTACTCGCTCCTTTGGAATTATTGACGCTGACTCAGGAATGCCCTTTATGATAAAATTATGTTTTCGACTCAATCGAGCGCCCGTTTGCAACTCAGGTTCTATCAATTGAGTAAGTACTTGTAACCAGTTCACATGGTCCGATAGGTCCAGAGGAACAGGGTATTGGGCAGACTGGAGTCGAATCCGTGTACGACTTGGTCTTCTTAGACCTTTTCCTCTCTTTGGCTTAACAAACTCACCAACCTCTTCAACATCGCATGTTGGTGCAACGTCCAGCAGCGATGTAGCGCTGGGTTGTAAGGCTAGATTATTGCTAATGCTGCCGGAGCTTAGTGATGATGGTGTGGAGTAAGGACTAGATTTGATACCCTTTCTAACTAGCGAACCGTCATCTGGTTTAATGGGTTCGGTAAACGCGATAGCTTTTATGTGAGTATTTGGTAAGCTTGAAGAGGCTCTAGATGCATACGAATTTTGCTTTGCGGTAGGTTTTTAGGGACTTGAGCTTTTTTAAAAGGTGAGCAAGAAATAGATTTTGTTAAGTTATCTAGTTCTTGACTTAGATCGCCTACCTCCAACTCCATCCCTAAGAATTTCTGTAGGAGGCGGAAACAACCAATACAAGTTTCATCTTCGTAAGCTACATTAACTGAGCTTACTAGACTTTATGCCTGTTTAGCGGGAGGTGAAAAATTAGCAGAAAAACGATAGTTGCAACTATTTTCTGCTAGTCTATTAATTCGCAGCGTTGACAGACGGTTCTACACGATTCTACGGTGCATATGCGAAACTAGGTCGTGGACCAAGTTTTCGTGGCAATAAAATTAAGGCACCTGCGTTTTGCATACTTATGGGGATACAGAGCAAATGCAATTGACGTTAGAATCGCTACAAAATTAAAAGAGAGTCGGTTAGGTTATTCCACAATAAGAATATGAAAATATAAGGACTCAGCCTTTGGTTTGAGCCCCTTCCACAATTGAAAGCCGGGAGCCGGCGCGAGTTTCAGAAATGAGCAAAGATTGAGGCTTGCAATTCCAGTTGAGTTCAATCCTGGGGCAGGAACGAATCCACAGCAGTGGAATTTTTGTTTTTTTTAAGAACCTCAGAATTCAGGGCAATATACAGACAATTCTTTAATGATTTCCCAGCACCATATCTTCTACACTGAGGTAGAGACTAAAAACTCGAAGGCTCAAAGGACTTGAAATTCGAAACCAATTTCAAACGACAGCATTTTAGATTTAATTTTTACAAATTATGTCCACCCTCTTTTTACGAATTTCCATCTTGATCTATTCAAAAGTGATCACACAATAATTCACTGTGGTTTTTCAGTCTCCCTTTCTACAAAGCTTGAGGTAAAATGCAATAACCTCGACTTTGATAACACAAACCATGAATTAATAAATAATTTGGTTAGCACTCTAAATTGTCATAGCATATTTTCAATCAATGATTCAAACTTTTTCCATGAGCTATTGCAGATCCTTAGAGAAATCATCCAGGCCTTTATCCTCTTCTATTGTTCCACATTTTCACCAAAACAAACATTAAAACTTACGAAAGCAACTTAATGATCCGTCTAAAAGCTCTTTGTCAGTTCACTTAAGGATTGCACAAATACTGGAATTAGCATTAAAAATTAGACTCAAGCGAGACAGGAATAGGGAGTCTCGGGCACTAAGTGATACCATTTCATCCAAATCTGTTGCTCAAGTCTTCCATGTGCGGTCTTTGGCTAAGCGTCTGAATGTAACTCTGCCTTGACTTACCTGTAACAAAATTTCGTTACAGAGGATTTGGGCAAAGCAGAATTTTTAAATTCATTTTTCGCCAACCAATTTACCATTGAAACTAGCCTCAATCACGGTATCTGAAACCTAAGCCGCAAAGTAGCATATCGCTTCCGAACCGATAAACCGGGTGAACGATTCGCTAGTTAAAGGGTATCAAATCTGAATCTACTCCATATCGTCATAAGCGATAACGACAATCACAACCAGCGCTTCCCCGCTGCTGGACGTTATTTGTCTGATGAAGGACTGAACTGTTAACCAGAAGAAAAGGTCAAAGATAAGTCGGCTACAGATGACTCCTGCTGTCTGGACACCTATCGGTTTCATGAACTGGTGTACAAGTACTCGAGATTGATAGAAGAACACTGAGTTGCAAACGGGCGCTCGATTGAGTCGAAAACATAATTTTTTATCATAAAGGGCATTCCTGAGTCAGCGTCAATAATTCCAAAGGAGCGAGTAAAACGTGACTTGGAACTCCTTCCATAGTGTGCAAAAACGTTGCTTATGGATGGTGAGTCCATTACCATTCTTAAGGCATATAGAATAGGGAAGACTCTGTCAAAACTCGATTCAAATCCTCGACCAAGACCTCTTAATATCATATAGGAAAACGAAGCAAACGCACAGCGCCTGTTACAGAGAAAATCAACCCCACGGGGTCTGCATTCTAAAGTTTTTTACAACTGGAATACGGGCAGAAAGAGCGAATGAAAATGAGACAATTAATAATAGAATTGGAAACACGAAGGACAAATGGCGAGGCACATATCCTAGTAAGGGACGGACAGATAGTTATAGTAAAAAGAGCATTTCTTTGGCCGAAGGCAGTCACTCTGACAGCCTATTTGTCCCGTATCAGAAAGCGAAAACGTGCAGGCTTAAAAAAATCGTCCTAAAGGCCAGATCTCTGCTAAATATTATGCCTTTGCTCCAGACACTGGTGTTCATCAACCGCCCCGACATTGTAATATTTACAGAGACATGGACAACACCCTGTGTATCCGACTTCGAACTCTCTATTCTAGTCTACGCTAATATTTGGAATGATCGGCACGAGCGCCGTGGCAGATGAAGATGTATCTATGTTAAGCAACCAATTAAATTTCTACCGTTGGACTATCGCCAATTAACAGCGGAAGAAGAGAGCTGTTGGCTCAGAAATGTTCTAAATATAACTACTCTTTACTCATTGGTAGTGTCTATCGCCCGTCCTCATAATGCCAGCGATGATTACGATCTTTGTCTCTCGCAGGCATTTCAAGCCGCAGCTGACTTAAATCTGAAGTACTGTTTGATTGCAGGTAACTTCAATCTTCCTGAAGTTCATGGGTTTCTACCTTCGGCTCCTGCAAAATTCGAAGACATACTTGAGGTCATAGATATTGGCATGTGAGACCAGTCAGTTGATTTTCCCAACCGAGGATCAAACATTCTTGATCGTTTTTTCCGTAGAAGTTTTCAGCCATTTTCAGTGTCAGTTGGGAGTTCTGACCATGCTAAAGTCCTTTCTACACTAGAACTCAAGGCTGATGAAACGTTTGCCAAAATAAAGTTTTTTCCGTGATTTCAGATCAGCAAATATGGGGGAATTGCTAACACATCTAAATTCCCACGATTGGACTAACTTCTTTGTATGTTTGGATGTGAATGTTTGTACTGATACACTGTACCAAGTTAAAGGTCCACTCATTACTCGTTTTGTTCCCCGTAAGAAAATAATTAGTGTCAAGTATGAAGTCTACCTCCCTTTATCATTCTGTCGTAGACTGCGTAGACTCTCCCGTCGTTTTCATCTACAAAACGACACTTCCGTCCTGCCCTTGCTCCAACAAATCATTGAAGAGGATAAAAGGCTGTCTGACGAAAAACCACAAGCCGATGAGGTTAACTTTGCCGAAAACTCTTCTTTAAATGGAGCTAAACTATTTTCGTGCACAGTGACAGTTCGACCGTCGATTTCGACGAGGTCCACCGTATGCTCCACACCAGGTGGTGCAGGGACGGTGACTTGCGCGTGAATTAGTTTTAAGTGATAGTAGCCTTGCGCTGCAGCTACCGAACTCTCTCCTCCTCCCCCACCTGAGCCCGGTGTCAAGACAGAGTCAAGAAGACCGGAGATGGGAGAGGGCGCAGGTGGCTGGCGCGGCCGGAGCCGCCCCTGGGCGTGCCACCACACCTGGCTCGGATCCCACGGAGTGAGAGTGCCATAAAGGCCACATTAAGAAGGAGCCATTGCAACCTGACTCTCAGTCCGCCAGTCAGCCACTCCACACAAACACACATTGGGCTGACCACGCGGTCCGAGTTATCCCGTCAGTTGGCAACCTTCCAAGCCACGGCTTTTAGCGCACCGTGATAGTTTTCCAAGCGCGTCAGATTGTTTATGGTGAGGGAATATGCACTGAGCTGTCGACCTCACTCTCTCCCACCCCACAGTCAGACTACTGTCCGAGCCGGTCAGTTGCCTGATGTGGGAGTGGGCGCATTGGCTGACGGATCGGCGCCACAGCACGACCTGGCCCTCATAACGCACACACCAGGATTCACAAACTCAGGGGATATGGAGCAGCCATTGCCGTCTGACTCCCAGTCCACTGGTCAAGCACTCGACACACACAGCATATACACTGAGCCGACGGCGTGGTCTGGTGGAAGCGTCAGATTGGCAGACTTCCCAGCCACGGTTTCTAGGAAACCGTGATATACTCTGGTAAATGGTGATTGTGAGGGTGTAGTCGATGTATTGGTGTAGGTAGTGTGTGCTGATGTAGCTTAGCCTCCGGTGGTTTACCGGAGGTTTCGTGAGGTGCATGTGTCCTAAGAGGCCCATGCGGTGTGTAAAATGTGCGGGAGCAAGGAGGTCAGTGAAGGCGGGCGCGTCGACTATATGCCGGAGCCCCAGGCACTGGTTCACCAGCCTCCGTGCGATGGATTCGCAGGTGACCGACCAGGCCGATGCGTGAGTTGAAGTTGCGGGCGCAGTGTGGGCAGGAGAAATCGGTGGAGGCTAGGGCGATGTCATTCATGGTAGTGGGGGTGTCAGGGGCGCTAAGAATGGCAGGAGCGGAGGGTGCGCATGGTGTATCGGTGTTGTTGGCATTGTGGTGTATTCCGCTGTCATGGATGCGCATGTGACCGAATAGGCCCATGCGATGAGTGAATGCGCGAGTACAGTGAGGGCAGTGGAGGCGACGATCTCTGCTGTGTGATGGTGTTCCAGGCACTGGCTCACCGGTCTTTGTACGATGTATTCGCAAGTGACCGACCAGGCCGATGCGTGAGGTGAATGTGCGGTCGCATTGAGTACAGCTTAGGAGAGATTTCCCATCGCTGATGGTGGTTGTGGTGGTAGAAGTGAAGGCGAAGGCAATGGTGGTTGCGGTGGTGGGGGTAACAGGCGATGAGTAGATGGATGTGGTCTCTATGATGGTGGGAGTAATGGAATTGATGTCAGGAGTGAGGGTGGGGAGTCAGAATGAGGGTTGGCAGAATTTGACGTAGAAATTGGAATTGTCGGATTGTTGGTGCATTGCGTCCGAAGATGTCCGACCAGGCCGATTCGCGCGCGGAAGATGCGTTGACAGCGCGGGCATGTTGGCAGGGCCTGGGCATTGGCGGTGTTGGTCCGGGGCGCTGGTGACTTTCGTGCCGCTCTTTTGGCCTTGGCGGTGGCGATCCGGTTGGCCTCGTAGATTGCTGAACCAGTCTTCACTGATCTTCTCCATGCCGGTCTATCCTGTACGAGGTCCTCCCAGGTCACCGAGTTGATTTGCAGTTGCTTCAGCGATTTCTTCAAAGTGTCCTTGTAGCGTCGTTTTTGACCCCCTGCCGACGAGAACCCGTAGCGACATCTCCGTAGAAAAAGTCGTTTGGGTAGTCGCTCGTCGTCCATTCTTACCAAGTGGCCGCTCCATCGCAGCTGCACTTGCCTCAGCATGGCATGGATGCTGAGGATTCCGGTCCGCTCCAGGACTTCCGTGTCCAGGGATCCTGTCTTGCCATCTCAGCTTCAGTATTCTGCGGAGGCAGCTGAGATGAAAAGTGATTCAGCTTCCTGGCTTGGTTCGAGTAGACGGTCCAGGTTTCCGCTCCGTAAAAAGGAGTGTCGACAAGACGACGGCCTTGTACATCTTCAGTTTGGTGTTCAGGTGAATACCGTGGCGATTCCACACGGAGGCCTGCAGCCGGCCGAAGGCCTGACTAGCTTTGAAATCCGTTGGGCAACCTCGTCATCGAATCTCGTGTTGCGCGAAATCGTGCTTTCCTAGATAAGCGAAGGTCTCCACGTTTTTGAGTTGAGCACCGTTGACATTGATTCGAGGAGCATTGTATTCCGTGCTGGGTGGCGGCTGGTGCATGTAAAGGCACAGTAAAGGCACAGAGAAAAACGCAGCACACCGTAATTCGCCACGCCTTAGCAAACCTTATAGCTGACGCTTAGTTGATAGCTGCTAGCTTCAATTCTTTTTTGTCTAGAACTTTTAGAGAACATTCTGTCGCTCCTTTTCCTAACATCCGGGTTTGGACAGGTTACGTCCTCAAATCCATAACTTTTACCCTCGGAGACATGACCGTAGCCATTCGGCGTTTTCGTCAATCTTACAGTCCTGGACCAGATGGCGTCCCAGTCAGTATTCCAAAGGCAGATACAAATGATATATTTCCGTCCCTTCTGTATAAGATATTTAACCTTGCTCTTGAAAGTGAAACCTTCCCTATTTTATGGAAGGTATCACACATTCTGCCTTTATCCTAACATGGCTGACCTTAGTCATTTGAAAACTTTAGGCCAATAAATACACTGCCAGTAGCTTCGAAGATCTTAGAGTCCTTGATCGAAGACAAGATGGTACGTCACCTAACAGAGAACAACCTACTTACTGCGGTTCTGCATGGGTTCCTTGATAAACCGTCTTGTGGCAACTGCCAACTCTCTTTCTTTGATCATGTGCTTCAATGTAGAGACAGCGGTTTTGCAATTTACACCATTTATTTCGATTTCATGAAGGCTTTTGATCGTGATGATCATGATCTCCTATGGCTGAAACTGGCCTCCTTCGGCATAGGTTACAAGCTTCTGAACTTAATATCCTCCAATTTGAATGCTCGCGCACAACGGGTTAAAATTTCCGATGTTATCTCCAACCTTACGCATGTGAGGAGTGGAGTTATTCAGGGAAACGTGCTCGGCCCACTTCTATTTTGCCTCTTTGTCAAAGATGTTCCCGATTATTTTCAGTACGGTTAGCCTTTATGCACGCTGACGATTTAAAATCTGCTTATCGACATAAACCGGTCGATCGCAACATCGTGCTTAAGCTCTTAAAAAAGGATCTTCAGGCCTTTGCTCAGTGGTGCCGCACATGGCGCGTTTCGCTTTCTTGGCACAAATGCTCCGCTATGGTTATTGGTGACAACCATCAGCCCCATCCTAGCATAGACGGTCACGACCTAAATGTGCCCGGAGTTATAAAGGATCTGAGCATATCATATTCTCGTACTCTTAATCTGTCAGAGAACTGCGCCCTGATTGTCTCGAAAGCACGCCAAACTGCTGGGTTTTTTCTCAGAAATTTCAAAAACATAAATATTAGAATCAACCTTTATAAAATGTATGCAGACATAACCTGGAATACTGCTCGTTTCTATTTAGTCTTTAGCACGCTAGTGAACGGAAGAAGATAAAATCAGGCCAGCACTTATTTACAAAAAAGAGTTTTCTTTTCAGAACACAGAAACCTGTACTACCAACAACGCTGAGAGCTTCCAAGCCTCGACCCGTTGTAGGGTTGCAGATTACAGAAGGGACTATTTTTACTGCTTAAACATTTAAACAGTTGTACTTTTAACCCCTTTACATCTCTGAGGCAGCTCGACCTATCTCGGCGCACCAGTCATCGAGATCTGTTATATTTCTTCATTTGGCACGCACCGTAAGATACGGTCATTTGTTTCGGTAAACGTTATAGTGATCTGGAATAAAAAAAACCCAGAAGTAGCAAAATTCAGCCAAGCTATGTCTTGTTTACGAGATCTGTTACTAGTTTCCTGCATTCAGGACACCTCCAAAATATTTTGTGTACTGACTCTGTGAAAGCTCTCTTCGGTTCTGATGGCATTCACGTACTCTGAATCCTGTGCCAGACTTCATGCTGAGGGCAATATTGCTGGCTCTGCAGACCTTAATCGTCTCATTCCTCAGTCGACAGCAAACAGTCCCTCGCCGACATACCTGCTGGCGCAGAATACTGGATCCATAACAATCAAAGGAGAAGTACTGCACCGTGCAGCTGTGCCAACGCTTCCCTGTCCTGAACATTTATCCATCAATAAGCTGTAGTTTTTTCTCCCTAAAACACTTGAAACAACGATCAGGAGTTTTTTTCACTGTCAGCTTGACCCTATACTATATATCTCTTTCGAACTTGCCCGTAAACTGGCAATACATAAATAAATAAATTTCTATTCATTGAACTAACCAGTTGAGAAAATTCGGAAAAGTTAGTGGTTTTGACAAATTTCTGAAGTTTTGGCAGAGAGGAATTTGCCTGTCAATCAATGTCTGGAAGGTTAAAATCACCTACGATTATTTTGACATCAAATTGAGTCCCTGCAACTTTTTCAAATAGTTCAAAAAGCTCGCTTTCATTGCCAGAATAACACGGATGATTATAGACACAGCCAATTACCATTTTTTATTGTACGGAAGGATGACTGAAACAAAGCATAAATTGCCGGAAAATGACGAAATGTTCAGCTGAAAAAGGAAATGTATAAAGGATTACTTAATATAAAGAACGCAACCTCCGCCACGTTTTCAGCGCAGTTTTGTCGGTATGAATTGAATTAATCTATGGTAAGCGTTGAGTCATAAAAAAGAGAGTAAGCCCAGGATTCAGTGATGCACAGCACATCTGGAACAAGCTCAAAAGCTACTGTTTTAAGCTCAGCCATCTTATTTACTTAGTGATCTCGCATTGAGTTAAACTAAACTGGGCGTATTCCTGATCTGCAGGTAACGCTCATCAGTATTTCCAAAAAAGGTATATTAGGTGGTGGAGAAGAAAACTGGAGAGAAGAAACAAAGGTGGGAAACAAAATTGGTCTGGTTTACCATTTGTCGAAATGTTTCTATCCACCCAGCTTACAGCCTATCCTAGATACCATTAATTTTTCTAATTGGTACCAGCTTGCCCGTTCTTGAAAGAGAGATAAGCATATTTTAGACCTCATTTTCACAAACGGCATTGCTCCCCTTTTCGTTGAGCTTAAGCAGGGCCTCTTCCAAAGTGACCATACATTAACTCACTGTTGCCTTCCGGTTGTCTCATCGAAATAGACTAGCACCGTTCATACCTATCATGTTTTTGACCTCACAGAAATGAACTTAATTAATAACATTGTGGACTCATTAGACTGGCAGTATCTCTCCTCCATGAACGACGCGGCAAGTCTTTGTGACTTCATGTCAGTCGTTTCAAGTAACATCCTGAAATTTGTGCCAACCAAAATTGTAGAGCACTACGCTTCGGAATCCACCGTTCCTCACTTTCTTTTGTCAAGACTAAAGAAATTGAGGAAGCAGTGAAAAGATCAATGTACTAGTTCATTATCTGTACATCTAAGGATCACAGATATTTTCGGATAATTCTCTAAGATTCGTCTTTCACGTGACAGACATAGAGAATCTTGCGCACTCAGTGAGCCAAAATCTGCAAATTCTGTTGCTTAACTGTTGCACCGTCGCTCCTCCTCTTAACGAGGTTATGAAATTCCTCCATTACTAAATGAAGCTAAGAATTTCGTTCTCAGAATTGTTTAGTGCGTTCTTTGCAAATCATCGTACGATAAAATCTGAACCGGTTCCGACGTTCCAGGCATCCTCATTCAATGTTATCAGCACCATTGATTTCTCCTTAGAACTAATTTGTAAGCAACTAATTCATCTAAAAAACTCGCGCTCTTCGGGGACTGACGGTATTCCAAACTCAGTTATTAAGAGAGTGCCGAACTTCCCTCAATTGCTGAGCCATAGATTCTCAGTTAATCTTTTAAATGGATTCTTTCCTGACTCATGGAAGACATCTATTATTCTTCCTGTCTTCAAGTCGGGATCTTGTTCGGACGTAAATAATTTTCGAGGCGTTCACAACCCCCGGCTCTAGCAAAACGTGTTGAAAAAATTATTTTAAATCAAATTATCGACTTTTGCTTAGAAAATAAGCTCTTAAGCGAATCTCAATATCGTTTTCTATTTGGGAGATCATGCGAAGTGTGTCACTTAGCTTTTCTTAACCTCGACACTTCCCTTCGTAATGAGCAGCAGTCAAGTGTCGTGATCTACTTTTAACTGAGCAAAGCCTTTGACAAGGTACCACACAGACGTCTTCTGGATAAACTGAAGCCCTCGGCATTCGGCCTCCTCTCCTTGACCTCATTTGTTCCTACATATCTAACCACAGCGAGAAGGTCTTAATAGGTAATAGCTATTCGACGTCTCAGCCGATCACGAGTGGCGTTTCAAGGCACAGATAGAGGTCCCCTTCTCTTCATTCTCTACAGAAACGAAATTTCAACTTTACGCAAAAATTCACAAAATTACGTTAACGCTGATGATCTTAAGTGCATTTATTCATTTTCTAAGACACTGCTAATAGTTGCGTTGATAAAAGCAACACTGATCTACGTATGCTCTCACGTTGGAGCTCTATTTGGCAGATGGAATTTTCTCCATTCAAGAGTAGTTCCATGGAATTTTTGGCCCCACCAAGCTTCCTGGACCCCTTGTATTTTAAAGAAGTACACTTTTAGAACGATCAACCATAAGAGACTAAGGTCTAAATTACACGAATAAGTTAGCATAATTGCCTCATGCGGATCGAATTTTTGCAAAGTCTGCAGAGATATGTGGTTTTGTATCACATAATTTCATCCTTTCGGAAATAAACTTTAACCTGTACCACATGTTTGTTCTTCCTGTCGTAGAATACTGCTGTCGCCTCTTTGGGCTGATGAATGCCTCTGACCACAGTAATACTGCAAAAGTTCAGGGGGTTTTTACTCGAAGACTTTTTTTCTCTTCCTGGATCCAGGATCTCTTATGCGGATAGATGCCAGTTAGTAAACATTAAATTTCTCTGGGTTAGAAGACTCCAAGCCGGTCTCTGCTTCCCGTTTCACGTTAACTCAGGCCCCAATCTCCCATGAATTAACGCTCTCAAACCGGTAGATCGACCCTTTTTCACTCGTAATTCCTCCATGATCATTTCACCACCCTTAGCTCCGCAACTTTTCCGTTCTCATTTTTTTGCCTCCAAATATGCTTTAATATGGAATAATCTTCCACTGGAAATTATGGTGTCGTCCACATTAGCTATTTTCAAAACCAAATAACGCAAACATTTGATTTCGGAAGATAAAAAGTGCTTATTGTCTGTTTCCTTCCCAAACTCGCAATTTTTGGATTTTGAATAGGGTCCTCCTGGTATTTGAGGCAGTTCCCTTGATATTATATTGGTTTCAAAAAATATTTCAATCATCCTCTGCAAAGTCAATCTGCGCATTCACTTTTTCGTCCACTCCTTTTAAACTAGCATCGCCAACTCTTGACAACCTTCACACTTTCCTCTGAGTTTGCAACCCTGACGATGGGATCTGTTGATGATCAGGGCGCCTTCTGATGTTTTAGACTCTTAGTTGGTGGACTATTTATTTATGTATTGCCAGTTTCCAGACAACTTCAAAAGAGATATACAGTAGATGGTCGAGCTGACAGTGAAAAAAAACTCATGATCGTTCTTTCAAGTGTTTTCAGGAGAAAAAACTGCAGTTTATTGATGGATAAATGTTCAGGACAGGGAAGCGTTGGCACAGCTGCACGGTGCAGTACTTCTCCTTTGATTGTTATGGATCCGGTTTTCTGCGCCAGCAGGTATGTCGGCGAGTGGCTGTTTGCTGTCGACTAAGGAATGAGCCGATAAAGGTCTGCAGAGCCACCAATATTGCCCTCAGCATGAAGTCTGGCACAGGATTCAGAGTCCGTGAATGCCATCAGAACCGAAGAGAGCTTCCACAGAGTCAAAACACAAAATGTTTTGGAAGTGTCCTGAATGCAGGAAACTAGTAACAGCTCTCGTAAACAAGACATATCTTGGCTGAATTTTGATAATTCTGGGTTTATTATTCCAGATCGCTATAACGTTTACCGAAACAAATGACCGTATCTTACGGTGCGTGCCAAATGAAGAAATAAAAACACATCTCGATGACTGGTGCACCAAGATAGGTCGAGCTGCCTCAGAGATGTAAAGGGGTTAAAGGTACAACTGTTTAAATGTTTAAGCAGTAAAAATAGTCCCTTCTGTAATCTGCGATCCCACAACAGGTCGAGGCTTGATAGCTCTCAGCGTTGTTGGTAGTACAGGTTTCTGTGTTCTGAAAAGGAAACGCTTTTTGTTAATAAGTGCTGGCCTGATTTTATCTTCTTCCGTTCACTAGCGTGCTGAAGACTAAATAGAAACGAGCAGTATTCCAGGTTATGTCTGCATACATTTTATAAAGGTTGATTCTAATATTTATGTTGTTGAAATTTCTGAGAATAAACACAGCAGTTTTCGCGTGCTTTCGAGACAATCAGGGCGCAGAGCTCTTACAGATTAAGAGAACCAAAAGATGATATGCTCAGATCCTTTATAACTCCGGGCACATTTAGGTCGCAACCGTCTATGCTTAGATGGGGCTGATGGTTGTCGCCAATAACCATAACGGAGCACTTGTGCCAAGAAAGCGAAACGTGCCATGTGCGGCACCACTGAGCAAAGGCCTGAAGATCCTTTTTTAAGAGCTTAAGCACGATGTTGTGATCGTCCGGTTTATGTCGATAGGCAGATTTTAAATCGTCAGCGTACATAAAAGGTCAACCGTACTGAAAACTATCGGGAACATCTTTGACAAAGAGGCAAAATAGAAGTGGGCCGAGCACGTTTCCCTGAATAACTCCACTCCTCACATGCGTAAGGTTGGAGATAACATCAGAAATTTTAACCCGTTGTGCGCGAGCATTCAAATAGGAGGATATTAAGTTCAGAAGCTTGTAACCTATGCCGAAGGAGGCAAGTTTCAGCCGTAGGAGATCATGATCATCACGATCAAAAGCCTTCATGAAATCGAAATAAATGGTGTAAATTGCACAACCGCTGTCTCTAAATTGAAGCACATGATCAAAGAAGGAGAGCTGGCAGGTGCCACAAGGCTTTTTATCAAGGAACCCATGCAGAACCGCAGTAAGTAGGTTGTTCTCTGTTAGGTGACGTACCATCTTGTCTTCGATCAAGGACTCTAAGATCTTCGAAGCTACTGGCAGTGTATTTATTGGCCTAAAGTTTTCAAATGACTAAGGTCAGCCATGTTAGGCTATAGGCAGAATGTGTGATACCTTCCATAAAATAGGGAAGGTTTCACTTTCAAGAGCAAGGTTAAATATCTTATACAGAAGGGACGGAAATATATCATTTGTATCTGCCTTTGGAATACTGACTGGGACGCCATCTGGTCCAGGACTGTAAGATTGACAAAAACGCCGAATGGCTACGGTCATGTCTCCGAGGGTAAAAGTTATGGATTTGAGGACGTACCCTGTCCAAACCCGAATGTTAGGAAAAAGAGCGACAGAATGTTCTCTAAAAGTCCTAGACAAGAAAGCATTGAAGCTAGCAGCTATCAACTAAGCGTCAGCTATTGGGTTTTCTAATGCGTCTCGAATTACGGTGTGCGGCGTTTTCTCTGTGCCTTTACTGTGCTGGAAAATTGTTTAGCTCCATTTAAAGAAGAGTTTTCGGCAAAGTTTACATAATAGCTAGTCGTTTTTCGTCTGACAGCCTCTTAGCCTCTTCAATGATTTGTTGGAGCAAGGGCAGGACGGAAGTGTCGTTTTGTAGATGAAAACGACGAGAGAGTCTACGCAGTCTACGATAGAATGATAAAGGGAGGTAGACTTCATACTTGACACAAATTATTTTCTTACGGAGAACAAAACGAGTAATGAGTGGACGTATAACTTGGTACAGTGTATCAGTACAAACATTCACATCCAAACATACAAAGAAGTTAGTCCAATCGTGGGAATTTAGATGTGTTAGCAATTCCCCCATATTTGCTGATCTGAAATCACGGAAAAAACTTTATTTTGGCAAACGTTTCATCAGCCTTGAGTTCTAGTGTAGAAAGGACTTGAGCATGGTCAGAACTCCCAAGTGACACTGAAAATGGCTGACAACCTCTGCGGAAAAAACGATCAAGTATGTTTGATCCTCGGGTGGGAAAATCAATTGCCTGGTCCCACATGCCAATATCTATGGCCTGAAGTATGTCTTCGAACTTTGCAGGAGCCGAAGGTAGAAACCCATGAACTTCAGGAAGATTGAAGTCAACTGCAATCAAGCTGTACTTCAGAAGTAGTCAGTTGCAGCGTGAAATGCCTGCGTGGTTCTTCGTGTTTCTAGTTATATTATTAATTATTATTATTATTATATGGGCTTTCAGCCCATATTCCTGTTGTATAAAAACTTTGTAATGTGGACCCCGTAGGGTTGATGTTCTCTGTAGCAGGAGCTTGGCCTGCGCTTCGTTTTCCTAGATGATTTTAAGAGTTCTTAGTCTTGGATTTGAATCGGGTGTTGACAGAGCCTTCCCTTTTCTTTATGCTTAAGAATTTTAATGGACTCACCGTCCATTAGCAACGTTTTTCATACAATTTAAGAATTTCAAAGTCATTTTTTACTCGCTCCTTTGGAATTATTGACGCTGACTCAGGAATGCTTTTTTTGATAAAATTATGTTTTCGAGTCAATCGAGCGCCCGTTTGCAACTCAGGTCTTTCAACTGAGGCCCTCAGAACACTGTAAGAAAGCAGTCCAGAAGGCAACATGTACACTACATTGTAACAGACGTGCGTTTAAAATATTTCCCCCTGATCTCATCAGAAACGTCTATGGCGTCTTGTTGAGACCGCATTTAGATTACGGAATACCAGCGTGGATACCTTGGATAAAGAAAGATGTTGACCTTTCTCGAACAGGTGAAATGGAGAGCAACGAAGTTGGTTGACGGTCTTAAGACTTTACCGTACCAAGACAGATTGAAAAAGCTTGACTTTTTCCCTCTTTCCTACAGGCACTTACGATGTAGCCTGCTCTGGACATTCCGGATTATCCGGGGCCATGATTCCTCCCTGAGATCGGAGGATTTTTTCGTCTTTGCCTGCACAACTCCTCTGCGTGGTCATCCTTACAAGGTTAATAGCGAACGCACGCGATTGAACCTTAGAAAGTTTTGTTTCAGCCAACGAGTGGTACGACCTTGGAACTCGTTACCAAGTGAGACGGTTACCTCTGACAGCATTACTGATTTTAAAAGAAGGCTTGATGGCATTATATTTGACAAAAGACGACTGTCACAACATGATTACTTAAAACCAGCCTTTTAAAATCTTTCGGGCTCTACATTTCTTCCACAATGTTTCGCCTATGGCTGTGAAAATGCATTTGAAGTTATGTTATGCTTTGACTCAAACATTTTTTAAATGTACACCATTTTATATTGACTGTACACATGCAATGATAACTTATCATTAATAGGGTCATCAAGGGCAATGCCTGTAACCCTTCAAAATATACAATATAAACTTGTAACCAGGTCACTTGGTCTGATAGGTCCAGATGAACAGAGTGTTGGGCAGGCTAGTTTACTGCTGATGGTGCCTGAGCTTAGCGATGATGGTGGGGAGCAAGGACTAGATGGGACACCTTTTCGAACTAGCGAACCTTCATTTGGTTTACTGGGTTCGGTTAATGCAAGGACTTTTATTTGAGTATAAGTTAAGCTTGAATAGGCTATACATGCATACGGATTTTGTTTTGCGGTGTGTTTTTGTCAAATATTATGCCACCAAGCCTTCTTTTAAAATCGGAATCCTGTCAGCGGTAACCGTCTCGCTTGGTAACGATTTCAGAGTTCGTACCACTCGCTGGCTGAAAAAAAAACATTCTGAGTTCCAATCGCGTGCGTCCGCTATTGACCTTTTAAGGATGATCACGCAAATGAGTTGTGCAGGTAAAATCAAAGAATCCTTCAATTTCAGGGAGGAATCATGGCCCCAGATAATCTCGAATGTCCAGAGTAGGCTACACCGTAAGTGCCTGTAGGAAACAGGAAATAAGTCAAGTTTTTTTAATCTGTCTTGTTGAGTCATAAGACCGTTGACCATCTTCGTTGCTCTCCATTGCACCTGTTTGAGGACTTCATAATCTTTCATCAACCAGGATATCTAGGCTGGTAATCCGTAATCTAAATGTGATCTCAAGAAGTCGCCAAAGCCTTTTCCGAAGAGATCAGGGGAAATATTTTAAACGCACGTCTGATCCAATGCGGTGTACATGTTGCCTTCTGGCGTGCTTTCTTATAGTGTTCTGAGGACATCAAATTCGCAGTTGTCCGCATGCCCAGATCTTTGTGTGTTTCTACCGCTTTTAATGCAGTGCCATTACTAAATTACTGGTGTTTCCAAGATACTTTTTTGACCAGTGCTTATGTGTAGGATCAAACATTTGGGTACATATAACTTAAGCAGCCACCTAGCCGACTAGGTTCTTAGTTTGTCGATATTCAATTGTAAACCTTTTGCGTCATCAGCGCAGCTGACTTTAGTCCATATTTTTATATAGAAATTAGAATTTACATTTGGTTAGCACCAGCAAGGCACTGTCTAAGCAAACATTAGTAACAAAATAAAGTTATGACAATGTGTGTAGATAAAATGAACAAATACATAACTTGTCCTGCTATGTCAACAGTTAGCGATGTTTTAAAATTAATGTTGAACTAGAAAAAATAGGCAGTGAAAAAAAACTCCTACCGTAAAATGGAGGCAGAGTTTGATAGGCCTTCATTTTTGAATAGAAGGTAGGAAAAAATAACTGCTTAGGAAAAAATGGTCAGGCGGTAGATTAGGGTAATATTGCAGTAGCATTTCAGAATGAGATAATGAAACGTCGAGGTGATTCGTTCTTGATCAATTAGAAGTATGAAACAAAATCTCACGAAAATGCGTCAATGAACTTAATTCCTCTGCATCTTAGGATCCAGAATTAAATTCTGATGAAGGTTAGTATCCAAAAAAAAGGTAGCATTTTAGACTTTTTATTTAGAATTTATA